>JAXQKB010000097.1:0-101352 GCA_037042295.1 Irpex sp. Y119-03 | reverse complement strand
AAGAGTGGTTAGCTTTAGACTGAGAGTTTTTGAGGTGCTGGTGATGTGAGAGGGAGGGAGAGAAGGAGGGAGGGGGAGAAGGAGGGAGAGGGAGGACGTACGGTGGTCCGCGATGTTCCCCATCGAGATGACAGTCAGAGCCTGGAGCGCCACCGATATCGAGTTCACGTACAGGCTACCGGCGGGGGTGCGCAATGTGCAGCTTGTCAGACCTCATACGTACGTTCGTTACACCATGGTACGCACCTGAAACTAGCACTATCAACCCACAGCCAGCCCAGCTTGACGACGCACCGGCGGTCGTCCTCCACCACCAACGAGCTCGAGTTGAGTGTTGGTGTTGGAGGGAGGGGAGGGGAAGGGGAGGTACATGGGGTTGTTTTGGAGGGGAGGAAGAAGCCGTTGTCTCTAGTGTTAGGTGAGCGTGAGGAAGGAGGTGAAGGGGGGGGGAAGAGAGAGGGATGAGAGGAAGAGAGAAGGGAAGGGAGGGAGAAGAGAGGAGAGGAGAGGAGGGAAGAGCAAGGGAGGAGGGAAGAGAGGAGAGACGTACCGGGCGAACTGCTCGAGACAGATGGGGAGGAAGAGTGTCAGGGAGACTATGACGAATACTTCGCTGTCGGTTAGCGGTTAGCAAATTGTGAGCAACAACTCGTAGCGAGAATAAGGGCAACTCGTAGCGCGAGAATAAGAGTATCTCGTCGTGGAGAATAACTTGGAGGGAAGGAGGCGAGGGGAATAACTCGTCACGCAAGAAGGGTCTTCAGCCTCATCGAGGGACAGAGGAGGCTCGTAGGGAGGAAGGGCAGGGGATACGCACCCACCTAGCAAACGCATAACAGAGCCATCCCCACAGGTGCCGCTTGTACCGCTTCGCGTCGTACGTATGCGCCATTTGAGTCTGTGTCTGTGTACTCTGTGTACGACCACTCGACGGGGGTATGCTCTCGGGCTCTGTACTCTCCGTACCCTCCATTTCTGTATGATCAGGCTCCGGGTTCTGGCTCGACGGGTTCTCGTGAGTGGTCATGGGTGAGTTGCTTGTTTGCGATTAATTAGGTGGTTTTTGTTTTGTTGAGCGAGCGAGCGAGTGAGGGGTGCTGGTGATTAGTAGTACTAGTGGCGGGGTATGAGAGGTGGTTAGACGCTGTGATATGATGTGATGTAGCCCGAACTCGTATTGCACTCGTACGTGTGCATTCATTTATTATTATTCATGACACTATATGATCAATCGTTCGGTGACTCAAGTCGGAATAAGTTGGTGTGAGGGGTAAACTAGCTAGCTAGTTACTCGAGCAGTGTGAACTTGACCCCCGGGCCACACCGAGGCACAAGGTGACCGCGGTGGAATCCATCTGGCCATCCAGCCATGCATCTGAAAGCTCGAGGTCGAGGTCGAAATCACGACCCCCGCAGGTACAGTAACTTAACAAAAGCGTAACGAGCAACGAAGTTAACGAGACTCAGGCGCAGAGAGAGTTTGTGCGATTTACGTTTCTGGCGTAATTTACTAGGTGAGTTTAGGCTCGTGAACCAGCCTCTATATACCTCGTACCTCGGAATAGAGGTGAGTTTGGTCTTGGGAGGTGCGTGTTATTGCAGGAGTGGGTAGAGAAAAGAAGGTATCATCAAGATGGCTTCCGCCTCATGGGATGGTAGAGCAAGAAAATTCAAAATTATAGTCGGCGATGATACAGGCAGGAGAGCACTCCAGCCCGAGTCGCAGTACTTAAGCATACTTTCACCAAAGAACGAAACACCAGCTTTGCTATCACAGTCACGCTCTTGCACCTCCGATCTAGAGCAACATGCACGAAAATCCGGTAAGCACCCGCGCAGAAAAAACCACAGAGGAGGTAGGGAGAGGGAGAGGGTGGACGTACCTATTCGACCTGCGTCCATCACTCTACTCTGTGTCGTTTTCCGTTTTTTAGACGTTGGTGTTTTGGAAGGCACGGCGAAGCTTTGAAGAGTCACGAGGAGAGCAGGAGCGCACGAAGAATAGTGGATAAAATAGTCAAGAAAAAAAGGATTCCGATAGCTATAGAGAGCGTGGCGTGGTGTGATGTGATGGTACAGAGAGCACTGTGCGTGTAAGGTAGGAGGCGTGGGGTTGAGGGTGGGCGGTTGACCAAGAAAAGAAAAATGATGAAGCAAGAAAAGTGAACCAAGAAATGAAGCAAGAAAACGTAAAGCAATGAAGCAAGAAAAACGAAGCAATGGAAAGCGAGAACTATGATATCCTCCGCGGTCTCGAGCCCGAGCCACCTCCAATCTACATAAAACGGGGAAGAAGTTAGAATGTGAGTGTAACGTAGAAAAGGAGGAGAGAAGGAGGAGAGAAGGAGGAGAGAAGGAGGAAAGAAGGGAAGTGGGAGACTGAGAGAACGCACCTGGGCGAGATGTGCGTCTACGACGTCGTTGTCTTCCATCCCCAGCTACATTACACGTGAATGAGTGATCATTATTTGAGTGAGAGGAGAGGAGGGTGAGGAGGAGAGTGAGAGAAAGAGGAGAGCAGTGAGAGGAGAGTGAAAGAGTGGTGAAGAGAGAAGAGACGCACCCCGATAGGCGTATCCTCCGCACTAACCCTTTTCCCTTCGAATATAAACTTGAACGTCCCTACCACACACGTCAGCTTACCGTCCATCCACGTTTGAAGAGAAGAGAGGAGGGGATACCTGGTTGAGCGCCGAAGCGTTTCTACGTATAGGACGTTAGAAGGAGAGAGAGGGAGAGAGGGAGAGAGAGAGAGAGAGAGAGAGAGAGAGGGAGAGAGGGAGAGAAGGAGAGGGAGAGAGGGAGAGAAGGAGAGGGAGAGAGGGAGAGAGAAGAAGAGGGAAAGAGGGACGGTGACACACCTCGGTAGCGTCGAATATCTTCTTGAACGGCGTGCTCGCTTTTACTTTGATCGTTATACCTACAGCGTCACCACCAACACTATCATCAGCATCCCACTCTCTCTACACACCACTCCATCCCACACTCCACCACTCCTGCAAAGAAACACGAATGAAAGACGTACTAGTCCCCTCATGGTTAATACCGATATTAAGCTTCGGCTTCACGTCTTCTGTTTCTCTTTCTTGCGACATTCTCTGTGGTGGGTGGGTGTGAGGGAGAGTGTGATTAGGGTTAGGAGGAAGACGCGAGGCGAGGAGAGAGGAGAGGAGAGGACGCGAGGTGGGTGGATGGGACGCGGCCACGTGATTGTGTGATGTCACGGTGGGTGTGTCACGCTTTAGGTGGCTCCTCGCGATCGACAGTGGCTTCGCTTCGCTTCATCATATCGTGAACGTACGCCTGTGTAGATGTCTATGGTATGTCACGCAACAACCCTTACCATCAACGCACTCACTCACGAGATCTAGATCACCTAGGTCCCACAACTCGGAGCGACGAGAGCTGAGCCTGGGGACTCTTAACGTCTGCAGCTGGTTGGAGTTTCACATCTCTCTTAGGTCTCGAGACTCGCGACGTGCGATAGCTGTGAAACTGCGTCGACGCGCACGATCCGCTACGATCTCCATCTGCACACATAAATACGTACACATGTCCTCTACCTCAAGCAAAGTTCTACCTTCACACTCATCGCACCTAACCTCCCAACCTAACCTCCCAAGCAAATACAAAGTGAGTGCGACCTCCGATTCTAACGGAAGGTAACCAACTAACCTCTAGACTCACAGTTAAAATTACTGTATATCAACCTCGTGCGCTGCCTTCACTCCGTATATCTGCTCGTCGAGAAACTCATCCCCTCCCCCCTCCCCTCTCATCCCCACCCCCACCCCCTCTCCCCTCTCCCCCTCCAACCACTCCCCACTCCCCACTCCCAATTATTATCTCCTTCACCACCAGCGCACCACCCTTTTTGCCACATACCGCACACCACCTTGCCTAGTCCATGGTACGCAACAAAACAACAAACCTCGTTCTCGTTGACTATGCACTCCCGAGTTGAAGTTGGGACTTCTCTTAATGCTCGAAGTCTGGCCCATGCGATAGATAGGATTCAGGCTGTCGAGCAGGCCAAGTTTAACGCTTCACTCGATCTCTTAGTCCTTGCTCTTCGACAGTCCTGGGTGCCTTTCTCTAGTCTCCTTACAGTATTTTGTAGCAGTGCATTGCCTTCGAAGTTCGAATCACGAACGACCCAAGGTCGAGTTTCAAGTCAACAGCCCCGAGTCGCATCCAAGGTCTCAAGCGAAGGTATACCTCCGGTCAGCTTCTTCATGGTAGGCTAAGAACTAACCTCCTAAACTCGTACTGACAATTAACCGAGGGGGAACGTCTCTGGCAGTGGACACTTCCTCCCTCTTACCTTCTCGTCTATGGTGTAAGTATGTCGCGGGACGTCGCCACGGAACTTGGATAAGTACTTATGCACGTCCCCCGAGTCTCCCTCCTCCTCCGAGAACAGTTTTGCGTGAGAACAGACCAGGTCTGTTGCCCTCAGCACGTGCTCTCTCTTTGAGTAACTCCAATTCGTCCTTATCTGGTCACCCTTAGGGCTAGGGTTGAAATCTATCCTTTTTCCCCTCGTAAACCGAATGCATACGTCCAGGCCCGGGCTAACGAACACCGACAGCCACTGGGAAAGTTGTGCTCTCGATTCCCGATTGCTCTGTAAAGATTCCGAGGTACGAGGTATCAGTACAAGTTTCATGAGAGGAGCAGGCGACTGCGCGCATCATGTTGACGGTTATTTGGTAGACTTCGGAGCGCCCGCAAGTCGTGAAGTTTACCGTGATCCTCCACCATAACTATGATAACACATTACTTGAACTACACCATGACTATGATAACGCATAACTTGAACTACATAGTATCTCGGTATCCGTCACCTGCGCCGTCCAAACAAAGCGTTCTGTATGTTCTTTCTCGCTTCACTGCCGCCTATACCGAACGAGTCACTAACGAGGGACCGTGACGTTCTTAGATGCTGCCTTCTGTCGACGATTTTGGTACACTCAGTCGTTATCAGTGCATATTGCCACTAACTCTGACAGGCCAAGCCACTCTCTGGAAGGGTGGTCCGTTATTTTCACAGTGTCGAACGGGGGTGCACTGACCACGGCTAAGATCTAAGACCCTGGCCATTGCTTTGTGCATGGCCCACTCACCGGCGTTTCTCCGCGTCCCCTTCGCACCCCCTGCGGCGCCTCATAGATCTCTGATAAGAGCAAGTACTTTGAGTCTGGCCCATGCGATAGACAGGACTTGGGCTGTCGAGCGGGCCACGTGTCGAGGTGTGATGAGGATTGCCACTGCACTATGCATTCGTTCAATACCTCACTCGATCCCTTAGTTCCTACTCTTTCACAGCCCATGGTGCCTGTCCCTCTTTTACCTCAAGTCTTTTGTAACAGTGGCTACCACCCTTTGAGCCTACTTATTGGCCCGCATTGGCCCATGGCCAATACAGGCGCCCGGGCCAAATGTCAGTGGCACCCTCAAGCAAAGTGAGTGCTACGCTACACCTTCAATGGGCCACGCACGCCACTAATAAAACTCTTCAGCTCGTACGCTTGATTAAAAGGCCTTTCAGGCGGGATGCACGACGCTTTGCTTTGAGTGGCCACTCGCCGTCTGTGATGTGATGGCCTTCGGTTTGGTATTGGCCACAGGGGGTTGGGGAGGGACGGGGGGTGTTGCCACTCGAGCATGTCGGGATATATAAGCAGCGCCTCGAGTGTCTGTTATTTTCCTCATCATCATCCGCCACTCGCAAACGCCACTCGCATCCATCTTCAAGTCCCAGTCAGTCAATATGTCTAGCTCTGACTACCGATCGCCAAATTACAACTGGGTCGTAAGCATCGTCTCATCGCGCCTCTGCGCCACCTGATGGATTGCTGATTATTGTTATTGCTTCTTGCGCAGTTCAAGAGCCAGTTTTCTAGTGCTCGCGCTCAGGCGCCTGCGATGGGTGCCGCTCGTCAATCCTCCTCTGCAGAAGAGGTATGTAAATCCTACACCACTAATATCTCCGTTGTAATTATCTCACTCACTCTCCCCTCGCATAGACACCCAAAGATGGCCCCACCGTAAGCCTCCCACCTCCCTCTCTTCCGCCCACCTCAACTCTGACATGACCCTAATAGATATACCACGGAAGAGACGTACCAGGCGAACGTATAATCTCCCACACCATCGAACACACACACTACCGCTTCCCCCAAGAGCCGCCCATACTCTTCACCTTCAGGGAGCAAGTAGGCATACCAGTTAGTATTCTGCTCTTTGGCCCGGCTAGGAAGGCACCTATCGGTGGGACGGGGACGCTGCCGTTCCCTGGGTACAGTCCTAGTGCTGGAGTGCCTGTCAAGGGATGCGTGAGTTTTCTTTCTTTCTTGTGCCTGGTGGGAGAAGAGAGTGACAGTGATACGTTTTGCGGGGGCTGTAGAGTCTGATAACGGGGGAGAAAGTGAGCACCAAGTTCGCGCTTACAAAGACGCAGGAGAAACAGGTGGTGCTCAAAGACGTCGTCGACCTTGCGCTCTTTCTCGCCGAGAGGTTTATCCCCATCGTGAGTCCCCCTTCCCTTTCCTCTTTTCTCCCACTCCCTAAATTCTCCTGCTGACTATTCCATCTGCCCTGCTCGTGACTCGGACGCAGACCCTGAGCACGGACCCACGAACCGCAAGTACCAAAGTCGTCCTCTGGAACTCTGGCGAGAAAGCGATCAACCCGTTTGGAGATTTACTGCTCGTCGCGCTCGAGCATTGTCCGAGTGAGTTTGCGTGGCGGCCTGTGTTTTTCCGTCGGAAGTGAGGTGATTTCAGTCGGGAGTTGGAGGCCGCTGGGTTACGTTGTTTCGCGTGAGATTTGTGTTATGATATACGCTGCTCTGATATGCCTTATGTTCTTCGAATTTATTCTTGTTGACTCAGAGATACTGTACACTCGAGCTGAGGGACTTCTCCAGTTGTGTGGTGTGAGGCCGGCGGCTGTGCGGGTTGTGTTGATGGCTGTTTGTGCTGTGTTTGGATTGATGCAGAATCAGTGAGCGTGAACTTGAAGGTTACTTACTTGCGTCCACTGTGACCACGACGATCAGTGTCTTCTTGTCTCGGTACGTATCTTGCTGACGTGTGTATATACAATAACTAGGCTGACTCTACAACAAAGTCCACCAAGACTTCTCTTATCTCTTCTCAGACCACTTGGACGGTGTCCCGAAGTTGAACTCCCAGTTATATAACAGCCGATCCTAGCCTTTCTTGAATCATACAACATGTACAACAGACCATCCAAACGAAAAGCCGACCGCCCACGTAGTCCACACTACACACAGCCAGACCCCGCACTGTACATCCAAGCTCACGAAGCCGAGATCATCCGAGGACCACAAGCGCGTTCCCTCGCGCGGTCTCTAGAGGCAAAGCACGCGGACTCCGTCGAAGTAAAAACTCGTCTCGTCAAATGGGCTGCTCCTAGCACCGAGCAGGATGGCTCGGACTCTCAGGCTCAGGCTGTTTGGGTCGACAGGTAAGTCATCGCCTATAGTTCAAAATATGACTGCTACTATACTATCCATCACGCTTGTATATTACTGACCGACCGAAAGTGTTTGTGTGTTTTTCCTTGGGTTACAGTTATGTCAACACAGAGCTAATGAGGTGTTCTCTAGATATGACGTGAGACTTTTACTCGATGCGCTGCCTCCATCAACTTCAGGCCCGGGAGATATTGACACTGCAAGACTCTCCCCCACCGGATGGTCGGATCTTCCATCAGACTCTGAGGACACGTTTTTCTTCTCTCCGGACGAGGTCGAAGACTATCATCGGGAAAAACGCAGGCGAATGATAGATCAGAGTCGAGAAGAGAGGCTGCGTGCTCTGCGTGCCGAGTCAGGCGACGACGCAGCGGGAGAAGATGAAGAAGACCCTTGGGGTGGAAGTGACGAAGAGGTATGTACGTCGTCTTTACTGCCGCTTTGTACTAACTCACCTCTTGCACCTCGTAGCCGGATGAACCTCAGAAGGAGCTCATGCGAAGAACCGCCACTCACATCCTGAACTCACCCAACCCCGCACAGCTAGAGATGCGCATACTGGCGAACCATGGTGCCGATAAGCGTTTTGCTTTCTTGAGGGGCAGGTGGTCTAGAGCTTGGAAGATCACGAAAGGCCGTATCAGACTGGAGTTGGAGGCGGCTAGGAACAAGAGTGTGGAGAAGGAGGGGAAGAAGGCTGGTCTGGGTGGTTTGTCGGGGTATGGGGATAGCGATGCGAGCGATGAAGATGGGGATGATGAAGGCGACGATGGGAAAGGAGAGGTAGAAACCAAAGCGAGCGAGGGAGGGGCGATTCCGGCGATGCTATTGTCGGAAGAAGCGGTCAAGGAAGCTAGGCGGGCTAAGGCGAAGCAATGGGCGGAGCAGCGAAGGGCGGCCAAAGCAAACGAAATATAATCACTGTTCTGACATAAAGCTCGAGTCTATCCATCCAGACATCTCGAACTGGTCCGGTCAAGCACAACCTTCAGGTAACGAAATACGCATCGACTGCCCTTGACATATTCATCCTCCATTCAACATGCCAATCTGGGCAGTTAATCCAAAATGATGGTAAGTCCATATGCTCCTTTTGAACGCGAGTTACTAAGCAGAATCTGCAGGCCACGGCGGCTCAGTCTCAAGCGTCTACCAGTGTGACTCGACTTAGCTGTCAGTGAGTGCTTGCGTGATGTAATCGATGGCTCGAGCCCGGGAATCGGATGTAGACAGGAGGGTTGGTACCAGGAATTGGTATGTACCATCTCAGTCGTCAACCATCACCACCATCGGTGGCATAAGGATATCTCTGAATCCTCAAACCTCACAACCCCCCTCTGGTACGTGACACGGGTCTATCGAGGACCACTCACTCGAGGTAGTCATCAATTCACGGATAACTCAGACCTTGGGAAGAATGGACAACTCGGAAGCTCAGCCTTTCGACAGTAACTTTGTCTTTGAAGTCAAGGAGCTGAGCACTGAGCGTCTTAAACTTGTGCCTTTTAATGTATGTCGTTAGATTCACTTCAAGTAGCAGGTTTTCACTGATTATTATCATCGAAGCCAACACTCCACGCTGAAGCCTATTACAATGCAGCCCTACCTTACCCTGAGATGTGGTCTTGGTTACCATACGGGCCCTTTGCTACAGTAGACGACTTTCGTGGGTGGTACGAGTCGTATGTTCGACGCCTCCGAGACAGGGTGATGTTTGCCGTCTTCGACACTAGCAAAGGAGGCGAAACGATCGCGGCGGTCATTGGGCTGATGAACACCTCGGTGGACAACCTGAGCACCGAGATTGCTTTTGTGTTCACCCTTCCTCCGTTTCAACGTACTCATGTTACCACACATGGCGTTGGCCTGCTGCTGGTTTGGTGCTTCGATGAGTTGAAACTCAGGCGCGTACAGTGGCAGGCGAATGAAGAAAACGAAAGGTCGTGGAGAGCCGCGGAGAAGCTAGGCTTTAGAAAGGAAGGGGTGAAGCGATGGGAGCGTATTTTGTCACCGGGTAAGAAGGGTCTCGTCCCCAGACCTGACGATCCAAGGAAGGATTGTCATGGGAGGAACACCGTACTTCTGGCGATTTGCTGGGACGACTGGGATGAAGGGGTGAAGGCACATGTGCAAGAGCGAATGGACAGACGAAACTGAATTGGGATCCAGACCAAAGATATAGCTCTATGGGGCGGGAATTATCTAGGGAAGCAGGTATACGTGTGTAGTAAGAGACGACATTCTGGAAACTACTCTTCTTCCTCAGCTACGCTAATGGTCTCTTTGAAACGTACGGGAGTATAGCTCGGATTAATGTTCCTTCCCTTGACACCAGAGCGACCTCGCATGAACGCCAACAGTCCAATGACGCACAAAATAAGCCCAACCCCTACGTTTGCTCCCAAAAGACCGATCGCGACAGGACCCCATTTCTTGACGAGGGACGTGAGCTGACCATCATTAGGTGCGTTCTCATCGTTTTCCGCCAGAGCACCGGTGGCAGAGGTTTCTGCCCCAGTGCTGCTGACATTCTGCCTCTGCAGGACCCCGCTATCGATGAGTTTTTGCAACACACCCGAATCTATAGTGGGAGGGAAAAACGCCAGGTTTATCGCACGATCGAAGTCAAATTCTATATCCACAGATTCTGTGTCGACGGTAGACAGCAGCTGGACAAAGCTGCCATTTCCAGATCCATCAGCATCTCCCATGTTGAATCTATGGGATACATATGGTGAGTTTGAGCACATAAAGAGCGAAAGGTTTGACTCACGATGCATAAACGTTACGAAGAAAAGGCTGTCCTAAGATAAGATCGATACCTGGTAATTCTTTCGGGTCAAATGTATTTGCCACAAAAGTATTGATGCAAATCACGAAATCAGATACAGTCCCCCCTGGACCCACAGGTAAAGATACAATTGAAAGTCTGGTGATGTCGAGGGGATGAATGGGATAATCGATACCTCTAGTAATGAATGCGCAGACGTATTTATAATAAGCTTCCATTGAGATTCTTGAGGTCAAGTACTGCAGACGTACCCAAAAGTAAACGATAAGTTGAGCTGGCTCTCGCATGGGATAGACCAAGTGGACCCAGATGATGCGACGGTGGGCCCAAGGTAAGGAACTACGGACGATAGGTTCACAGCTCCGGGGACTTGACCGTATATGGCGTCAACAGCAGCAGGGGGAATAGGCGGTAGTGAATAGCCAGTATCTAACACAGATCCTAACTTTCCTGGTTCGATTCCAGGTATCGACGAAGGCCCAAATTTGAAAGGAGTTCCGTTGATAGTCATAGCATCTAGCGGTAGCGTCCATCTCCCTTCCACCTGTTTGTAAAGTTTGGGCTGAGAGATTATATCAGAATGTTCGATGGCATGCTCCCCAATGAGGAAGGCGCCATCGCTGACAGCTTCTCTGCCTAAGGCGATATCGAAACAGTTGGGATGCCCTGGATTTTGCGCGAATATATTGCTTATAGGAGGCAGACCAAGTAGAGAGTCTTCCCCATATGCATCTTTCACGGCTTTCGTAATAGGAGACTCTACGTTATTGGCAAAGGAGAGGCCTAAGAGGCCGCTCAGTCCGTTTGAAACGGTTGGCGCAGTTCCCGAGTCGTTTCTAGCATTTATGAAGGCTTGAAAGCGATAAGTATCGTAGCCCTCTGGTCAGGTTGTGCGTGGCATATGTACCTTGTGAAGGAACCTTGTAAGGACCGATTTGAAGCTGCGCAAAATCGATTGGTCCAGAGGCCGATCCCACCCCGTACTGTTCTTCTGCCGTTAAGTTGGTCCTGTTGGTGTACTGAACGGCGGAGCCCTCAGTTATGAGCCAGAGATCCGTCGAACCAGTGTCTATTTCTACAGAGAATGCTGAAAGCAGTCCAACAATGTCAAATTATGTAACAGATATATCAGCAGATCGTCTCACTGTGGCCGCCTACTTCAATATCGACGGAATACTAATGTAAAGTGAGTATGTAGCCGATATAACTCTAAATGCCACTTGACTTACACATAGGTCTGAGTTGTCCGAAAGAGTGGTTGCACCCGTTTGGGATGCTTTCATCAGGACACCAGAGGAGATCGAGCGACGCTTCAATGGCAGTCTTGCACCAATAACATGAGTGAGGAACAGAGAAAAAACGGCGAGGTGTATCCCATGCATCGTCAGGTTGGAAGAAATGTGGTGACATCGCAATTCATGCGAACTCACCTTTTATGTCCCAGCGCAGGAAGTGTCGTATGGGACGATCCCCGAGCCTCCGTGTTGTAGGAAACAGTTCTATATCTTCAGCATCAGCCGCACAGGGTCGAGGCAGTACTACATGGCTGCGCTCATCTTCCACGTTCCCCGAAAGTATATCACCAGCATTACAAGACATAGACGCACAGGCTGGAAAAGATGGGAGTGCTGCACCCGAGCTAACGGAGTGGTATGTAAGAGGTATCTGAGCCAAACATTTGAGTAAGCTAACAAACACGTACCAGAATATGGTGTTATCCGGAGGGTTCACTGGAGATGGATACGAGAGAAATACGCACTGCGGGCGTATCATCGACACTCGTGACTGAGCGCAACATCTGCCTGAGCTGTGTCAGCGGGCCTTGTGAGCATACTTAGACTTATATTCAGCCACGCCGCGCGAATTGGGGTACCTGATTGAGCGGATGAATCGAAGCAGTGAGCGGTTTATGTACACAGGAGATTGGACGAGGTAATTCCAAAGCTGGTGAAAAATGATGATGGCAGGTGGAGGCCACCTTAGTGGAAAGTAGTCAGCGATGCTATAAGGCGTTGATGTGAGACCCACCGAGCTTATGCGGTATGGGGTTTTTCACTTGTAGGCTGTCCGCTGGCAGATAGAAGCAGCGACAACGCCGCCCAAATGAGCTTCTTCGCCGAACATAGCCTCCTTGAGCATACCAAGCATCGCTACAGCACTCATCATGATCAGTGCGCGTGTAGGGCGTTCAACGTACTAGCCACGTATTCCCTACGTATAGCTGGTCGTCGGGTGCGGCGGGCAATAGCGCTATCACATGCCTATCTTCAACATGATACACTGGCAGGGCGCGGGAACTGGACGAAGGTGACGTAGAACCTTGTAGAGTAGGATCAGTAGATAAAGCAGCCACATTCATTATGGCTGCTTACTAAGAGGGTACAAAATTAGAACTTGAGCACGGCGCCCGTAGAGTCTGCTGCCAAGGGATGGTTTTCTTGGTATACTCAATCCACCGTCAGCTATTGGACGAAGAAGCAGATAATATGGGCAGACCTATCTTTAGATGCTAGGGGTATATTTTACACCACTCTCGTAGCCATATCAAACGCGCATCTGTGTAGAGAAATGGATTAGTTGCCCCGTTATGTCCGTAGATAACACTAGCCTTTAAGACTATCAGCTATCTGCATCAAAACTTGGACCCACTTGCAATAGAAGTCACCGTGTCCCCGGGTTCTGAACCGTTTCAATAAGACCCTGGATCCCTTAGCGATGCGTAGTCCGCGATCAGCTGCACGGTATGCCACTCCTCGAAAAAAACGCAAAGTAAGAAACGAGTGCAAGATAAGCGCTCTACAGTGAGCTTTGTGGCGCCACTTCGAGCTTATCTCGAGTTTATCAAAAGACGGGTTGTGAAATGCATAAAACCGACTACCACTGGAACAAGCACTCACAAATGGCTAGTGACTGTGGTGCGACACCAAGATGATGACGGTTCATGCCAGCGTGCGGGAGGTTTGCGCCGACTCTGACAAATTCGACGAATCTTCATGCTGCCATGGGCAAGTTTAGCGCAAACGAGATAATCGCCTCACAGTGGATACGCTGAATATTAGTGGTAGTAGTATATCAGTTAGTAGTAAAGATACCTAAGCGTGCGTCTTACTCTTTGCCATGACCAAAACCACGCGACGAGGAAGAGGTGACGGGCGCTTCCCACGTCAAAAGGATTGTCATCAGCAAGGTGCTTCTTGCATAACATCACTGCTATGCACGAGGCAACAGGCCATACAACCTCGAAGAACTCGACATAGATCTGCGTGTTTGACCGCGATGTCAGCTTGCAAGCTGCCCGGTCTTCAAGGCGCCGGCCATCATGGACAGAGCAAGACCCCTGTGCTGATCCCACGATCAGTCTCGCCGACTCCGCGAGCATGGTAACGCAATAAACGGCAGTTCTTTGCACCAATATAATAGATCTATAGTTTGCACATGCGTCAATGAGGTAATTTCGGGCCGTAGCAATGCCTACAAAGAGAAGGACTTTAATGGGGACTCACCTGCGTACAAGTGCAAAGCCAGCATTTGTGTTGTGCGGGCCGCCCATGCTCTTGGAAGAAGCTAAGATTCGCCGACAGGGTTGGCAACTATTGGAGACGAGTTTCGGTCAAGAAATGCTGCGAGAAGCTATGGTGGGTCTGACACGTAAACGAACGATGAGCACCACTCACGACCTCGAGAAGGGGTAGTAACATAACCTACCCAACGCTGCGGTACCCACCGTCCCTGCCATTAGAAGGTATGTTGATTAGCCGAAGACTAATTGTTGCCGTGGCCAGGCCATAAGTTCGAGGTTCGTAGTGTGTTCGACAACAGACGAGACTCGGGTGTTCGACGGCGAAGATGTCGAATACAGATAACGAGTGAAAAGAAACCCAGGGATAAGGAGGATGTATAAGCCACATTGGAGAGGCATTGGCACATTTCCACTAGCACTCGAACGTTTGTCGAAGCGGTGTCAATCTGTCGATGGCACGAATCAGCGTACGGCGGATGGGTGCTCAACAAACTTCGCTTGTCCCTGTCGCAAATAAGAAGTTCGACGTCAAGCGTAACGCCAGATTTCACAATCCAACGCACTCCAGTATCGCGATGGTGTATCGGCTGTATACGTCGCAGAGTCAATGTCGAAGATGCTGGAATGTTCAAAAACGACCATAGCGCGGTTAGATGATCGGGAGGCCAATCGAGCTATTAGACTGAAATTTGTACTCACAAACTAATTATACACCGTCTTTCACGGTATTACGGCCTGAAATACAGAACATTCAAGTATGTAGAAGTGAATGCGCACAATGGAGCCAAAAATAGTAAATAAGCGAAACCGATGGCACATAACAACTATCATACTGCGGACTCACCCCGCCATTTCCTACGGTGGATCTTACTGTCGATCAATCCGCCGCCGCCGGTACCTACACCGAGTGCACGACCCACAGAACACGTTAAGCATGTCATAGAAGTCTGCGCTTGTGCCATAAGAGTCAACGTAGATTCGGGGAAGACGTATACGTACCGCTGACCAGGTAACACTTTTTGATTGGCATTTGAATAGCTTCTCCGCCCTGCCATTCGCACCTTTTGAGAAGTATATCAATCAACAACCAACCATACCCAAAAGATAGTAGCTGCCAGTATTATACTGAGTGCAGAGATCTCCTACTAACGAATAGTGGGATCTTATTTTGGGGCTAGCAAGCATTGCGTTCAGTTGGTGCAACTCTTGTCAAGGACATAACGGAATCATACTGCCTCCGAGGCTCAGCAATCGGTCCTTCGTGAGTATTCGAGAATCAGAGTTCCGATCTCATTATTTCCGCGACATGTGGATAGGAAACTGGGGGAACCATCAGTAAATGTCGTTGTTCTGCAAACGTAAACCCACCTATGGAGAAGTCAGCAAGCGACGAAACCACCATGCGATCATGCAATAGATTGAACTTTCTCAACTCCTGTAAGATCGGAGTACTAGTTGGATCTACCGCGCAATCAAATCTGTGGTAAATGCGTGAATAGAATGTGTATGACGTCGATGCAGCACTAACCGCTTGTCTGACGGGGCCAGAGGGGCAGGACCATCCAACGACGCATACGCAACAAAGGACAGGCCCGTGACCAACACACATGTATGGTCGCGCCAAAGATTGCCGTAGATTGCCAAGTATATTCATCGTTTTGGCAGAGCTCTACCGTAGGAGCCGCGATAACAGGGACATCAACCGGCGGTATCTACGGAGTGATCCACTGAACCAATGGCTCTACAAATTAGGGAGCTAATTCCAGTGCATCGGTCTCCTTGTCAGCATCTATCGTGCGCATTGTAAAGTGCCTGCACAGCACACAAGGCGTCAGCAAATCTTGACTGTCGTCGAGGGTGCTTACTTGCTATGGATTGAATTATTGAATGCGCCCTTCATTTGTCACCCTAAATGGTGATATTTGTGTGGAGTGCTCCGTGCTACGTTCGCCCGACTCGGATATCTATTCCCAACTCGTAAGCGAACCATAGTACCGACACCAGTGGCGGCGGATTGTTACACAAGTTAGTCGCCGTTGTGAACCATCCGGTACCATGCATAACGCTCATGTAAAGGGTTTGTATCTCAGTAGCCATACCTTATCATAATGCACACATTAGAGCACATACTTGTAGCCTGGTCCTCGGACGCTGTCATGTGGAATAGTACATCGTCAGACCCGAAATATGTTATATGAATACGCACGCCTTGGCGTATCTTCCACCTAGTGGATGGATTTTGTGTGTCGTATTGTACGTGATCATCAGATGACTATTGCCACGACGGCCGCATCGGTTGCAGCGTGTTTTGCCATGAGTGAGTGATAGAGGTAACCTCTACGTTGTTGGAATCATTTTACGGTTTGCCTCCTGCGCCAGTCTGTTAGGCGCCCGAGAAGTTATGCCTAAAACGGGCATAACCCGCGCATGGCCGACTTCCACCAGCTCATCGACTTCTCACTGTTCTCAGGGCCTGCCATGAAAACGACGGGCGTATCGAGGTAGGTAGGTAATTCTGATCCGTATATTTGGGTGTAAGATTGGTAGTGACTGACCGAGCGGCACCGCAGATCGGACACGTCACTCACAGCCGAGTCGTAAAACCCATCGTAGTACTACGTATGAAGTAGTGCGAATCGTGAACGGCAGAATATGCACACGCATAATCTGGAGTCATGAAGGCGACGCGATATGGTGCATTCTAGCATTTGCATTGTGTGAGGTATGGCATAATCTGCTTTGCATATCTATACTTAGTGTTCATGTGTTGATTTTTATGCTTCTCGTTATCAAAGCCAAACCGGGCAGGTTTGCGCGTCCCAGCTTCTTTTGGAATCTTTCATCGGACCTGAAAATGCTATGACTTTTGTGACAGAGGTATGAGGCGGTAATTGAAGGGTCCCATCAGAAGATGGGACGCTGAACACTCATTGTAGTTGGCGCACACGTTTTGACCAAGTAGGCAGACTGATGATTAACTTGAACCCGCATCGCATTGACGACCATATTTCCAGGATTGGCTTGCAATACGATGCGGTACCTGAGTGGCATGCGGCTAGAAAGAAGCTGCAAAACCCCTTGGAGCATGGCAGGTTACGTCCGAGCAACAAGGCAACTCGAATACTTGACATATGCTCAATTGTCCATAACACATAGCATCGGCATTTTTTCTTTTAGTCGGAGTGCTTGCAGCAGCGATCGTATATAACCTTTGCGTCTCAACTCGAAGTCGCCAGACCCCCTCCCCAACACTTCAACCTTCTACACACGCATCTCACTTCATCCTTCACTTCCTTCCTACCTCAAAGATGCAATCCCCCACCGAAAAGACCAGCTTTGTCGATGTACTCGTCGTGGGTGCTGGTCCCAGCGGATCCATGCTGGCATTCAGTCTCATGAAGGCTGGAGTATCAACCAGAATCATCGACAAGAGGTAGGTTGCTAACACTGTGCTTGACCTTGAGCTCATCGGCGTGCAACTCTTTAGGGATGCTCCAGTCGATCGTGGGCACGCTGATGCTCTTCAACCACGAGTATTGGAAGTCCTGCGCGTAAGTAGTTGCCCAGACTATTGTCGTCTATCTTGGCTGATGAACCTTTGTGCACAGAGTCACGGACTTGTCGACAAAGCCATCGCCCGTGGCAACAAAATCAATACCACTGTAAGTGTCGAGCGTGCTCTGTACGTTACTCATGACCTCTCAAGTGTATTTTTTCAACAGGCTATCTGGCACCCGGGTCCCGACGGTGGCATCGAAGTACGCTCATTTTCACTAGGTCCGACGCCACATATAACTCACATGTTTGAACAGCGGGCTAGCCGTATCCCTAACATCACTGCTCCCCGCGGTCTTTATCCCTTCAACGTGGGTCATATACGAACACGCATGAATGATCCTGCTGATTTGATAATGATGTCCTGATCTAGCTCACAAACCACCAAGGTGCTCATGAGGCTATCTTCACCGATGAGATGCCGAAGTACGGCGGGTGTGTTGAACGTCCATACGAGCCCAGTGCACTGAGCATCGACGAAGAGAAGGTCGATGATGCCGATGCATATCCGGTGACTGTAAGCGAGCCGCTGACCTTGTTCCGATGTCGCGTTCTTACTTTAACCCTCGATATCTACAGGTGCAAATTCAAAATGTACATGAACCTTCTGAGAAGGAGACTATTCGTGCGAAGTACGTCGTTGGCGCTGACGGTGAGTTCGATTTCTGTTCCGATCGGATTTTGGGAGCAACAGGCACTGATCCGGCATTGTGCAGGTGCACACTCATGGGTTCGTAAGGCGTTGGATATCCAGGCTGTTGGTGACCGCACCGGTAAGTTTTCTGACGCTGCTGTGCTGCTTCTATTCTCACGATTGCTCAACTTTGTGCTTCTGTAGACCGCTGCTGGGGAGTCATTGACTTCGTGCCAGACACAAACTATCCCGACATCCGTTGCACTTCTCAAGTCCATTCTAGCACCGGTTTCTGCTTAATCGTTCCCCGTGAAGATGATATGGTCCGCCTGTATATCCCACTTGACGAGACGGAGCGCTATGTCGACCCCGTGACGAAGCGCGTCAACATCGCCGCCGTGAACCCTGATGATCTTCTCGAGGTAGGTTGTGTCAAGCGGCGAACCTTGTGTAGCAGATGACTGATTATCTCCTTTCTAGATTGCTAAGCGTGCATTCCAACCCTATTATATGAACGCAAAACAGGGTTATCATTGGTTTACTGTCTACGTCGGTAAGCATGATTTCAAACGCCTGACTCTATTCACCTTTGATTCACGTCTCCATGTCATGACATAGTCGGCCAACGTGTTGCCCAGCGATACTCTGCTTTCAACAGGGTCTTCCTGTCAGGCGATGCGTGAGTGACATTCCTTTATTCGTCTTGATCGGAGTTCTCATCGCAGTTTAGATGCCACACGCACTCTCCTAAGGCCGGTCAAGGCATGAACGCTGGTATCAACGACGCTCATAACTTGGGTTAGTATTTGCAGCTTGGACCTGTCGACGAACACTTTGCTGACAACTTTAAATCAGCATGGAAGCTCGCTTACGTTGTCAGGAAGTGGGCTGACCGCAGGTTGCTTGACACAGTAAGTACCTTCGCATTCATGCTCGTCTCTTATCGCGCTGACAATTGCGTGATCAGTACGAATACGAGCGCCGTCAGTTCGCCGTCGACCTTATCAACTTCGACAAGAAGTATGTCGCAATGTTCGAGAGCATGGCGAAGAATGGCAATGACCAGATCGACCCTGTCCTCCACTCCAAGTAGGTATTATGGCGGCTCAGGTGAAAATTTTCAGAAACTGATTGCTGTGTCTTTTACAGGATGGTCCAGACCTTTGGTCTCTTCAAGAACGGCATTGGCATCCACTATGCTGAGTCTGCTATCGTCAAGAATCCCTCGCAGACGATCGCCAAGAACATCACTGTCGGCAAGCGCTTCCCGCCAGAGATCGTGCTCGTGGCTCGCGACGACAAGGTCATTCAGATCCACGATGTCTTGCCCTCCGACTCTCGCTTCAAGGTCCTCGTCTTCACCGGTGACCTCTACGAAGCCGGTCGCCGCGACGTCGTACAGTCCGTCGCGGACAAGTTTGTCGAGGGCAAGCTGGTCACCGAACGTTCATACGTTGGGCGCAACAGCATCGAGTCGACACGCCTCGTCAACACTTTCACTGTCCTGAAGGGTCGTAAGGGCGATATCCGCTACTGGGATGTCCCCAGCGCACTCTACAGGCACTGGACCGACGTTCTTCTCGACGACGTTGACATCACTGGCGAGCAGGGCGGCAAGGCCTACCAGAACTTTGGGATCTCAGACGAAGGTGCCCTTGTTGTTGTTCGTCCCGATGGCTATGTCGGTCTGGTCACTGAACTCTCTGACGCTGAGGGCGTTCTCGGCTACTTCAGAGAGTGGGAGATCCCCATGGGTACCAAGACCGTCTGATTATGTCCACCTATCCTTCCCTTCCCTTTCTCTCTATCCCGGAGGTTCACCCGCTGCTTTGACATGACTGACAAGAATAGACCCAACTTCTTTGGAGGGCTTAAGAGTTTGTATGCCGATATCTTATTCACTGCTTTGATGACTGTAGACGAAAGTATCTGGACACTGTATTTTACTCGCATATGTTTTATCCTTTTGATTACTCAGGCGCACCTACCTCGTCGTGGGCCGCCGACATTCAAAATAGCAATATACTGCTTTGGCTCTTTCGACCTTGTTTTCTATCGTGCGCATGGTCGCGTAGTGTGCTTGTTGTGCGATGGGAATGGCGGCTAGGCATCACCGCCATTATACAATGAGCTTTCGATAATCAGCACATGTGGCTTACCCGAAGACCCGAGATCTATGCTCATTGTCAATAAAGCCCCCAACTTGGTAAACTGCGAAGCAAGTCGAGACCATCGTCGACAGCATGCCGTGAATCAGTTGCTGTCTGGCGGGTATCCACCATTGCGCACCCGGCCCTTATCTTATCCAGTTGGAAGACTCAATTAGATGTATGTATAGTGCGCAAAGTTTAAATGCACAGGGTCAACGAAGGGTCCCGCTTAGATGAATTGTATCCGTACACTTTCTATCTCGGGCTGATCCGAGGTTAGCGCATCAGTATGTAGTACATACAGTAAAGATCCTGAGGCAGTCACGATTACTTACGCTTGAGCAGACAAGAATTTCTTGAGTACCGCAGCGTTACGACCACGACGGTACTTGGCTTTTACTCTGGGTAGCTTTGCCGAGCATACCTACGAACCTAGGCAGTGGAGGATGCTGTGGAGACGTGAAGCAAGTTCGAAATGGAGTTCTGCACTCACCTCATGGTATCGCAATTTTTCCACCGTCATTGATCAAAACGTATTGCAATGTACAGTGCCATACTGCACAGTGTGCCTAGCGGCGATGATACGGAGGTTTTTCGCGACCTTCTCTGTCATTTCTTGTTGTGTCTATCAAAACGACAGCAAGAACCGGCCGACAAACTTCATGACGATGAGAATTGGAAGCTTGGCTTTACTTGACGTGCGGAAATGATATGACGCAGACGTCCATCTGCATATGAGATTACTTGAAAGGTCAGCTGACCAGACATTCAAACCCACGCTTGCTCACTGGAGGCCCCAAGCAGCATCCGAAGAGGAGTTGAACTACATACCTATGGTACGTGGGGTCCAACACCTCAAATGTGGTTTTTTCCGACGATGCGGCGTCGGCGTCGCTTGATGAACAATGAACGGGCGGTGTAACCTGTGATTTCTTGCGACCGCGTGCATTCGATGATTCCAAGAAAATTTGACTGACTCAGCTATCTCTGTGTGTCTTGAAGCGGGTCCTACGAAAGAGTACCTATCTTCTGAGACGACGAGTAAGTCGGGGACGGACCCCGCCCTGGTTCTTTCTTTCATCGCAGAAAAGCTAAGAAATTGAAATTCGATACCTCAGCCACAAAGCTTCTATGCTACCAAAACGGGATGGTGCAATGTCCCCATGCGTCGATCGATCTCAATGATCTGGCGCTTAGCGGTAAATATGCCCAAAATAGTCTTGGCCCGAGGCCACAGGATCCCAACGGTGGTCTTTGAATGCAAATTCTATGATAATAGCAAGTATCTAATGTAGGTAAAGTGCAAGCGAGCATCACGGACGTATCTGAAACTCTGTAAGGGTCGTATATAGAATGGCATGCAAATAGTACGTGATGAAAGGCGTTGATGGCAGAAAATCCAGTTGCGTAGAACTTAGACGATCTGTCGTGACCGAGGCGTCTTCTCGTCAACATCCTGCGTGCCGTTCTGTCTCTTGCGTTCTAGGTCGCGGATCTTGAAGCCCCGTGCGACAATCATGAACAACACACCAACGAGCACGCAGATCTGTCATGAAGCATAATAGTTATGAGCGGGGTGTGATCGCAGTAAAGAATTTAGTCGACGTACTCCACTGAACAATGAGGGCTTATACCACTGATAGTTGGATGAGCCAAGGAGTGCGCCCATGATCGGAGGGCCGATGAACGTCGCAAGACCTAAATGACAATATCGTTTATTAAATGACAATATCACACTCCACCAACGACAGCCTTACCTCCTAGAGCAAAGCAGGTTCCCATGCGGTTACTACAATAACAGACACGCAAACGGTTAGTCAAGGTCAGAAGACGCAGCGATGACGACGGGCGTGGGACAAATGACAGTGGGCGGTGGTGAACTTACCCCATCTCTTGAACATTAGGTGAAAGTCCTGCCAACATCGGAGCAAGCAATGAAACATCTGGGCAAGAAAGTCAGTAAACAATCTCTATAGCAAAAATGTTCCCATCTTCGTCGAAGGCTTCGTTACACAGCCAGCCCGATCGCCGCGTTGGGCTAATACATAGAAGCGAGATCGACGATATGGGGAGCAGAATGACTCGGGGAAATGCAGTGAAGGAAGACTATTGGAAAGGAACACTCACAAGCACCAGAAGCGAATCCATAGATGAGTGCAATAAGCACGACACCAGCAGCGTTCTTCATTCCGATGAATGCAATCGCCAGCGCGCCGCAAATGGCAGCAGCGACGATCATCTGGTTGTGCACACCCAGGCGATGGGCGAATTGATTCGGAAGCACTCGCCCAACGAAGTTCGCCGCGTTCATGATGGCAATCTGGCGAAGCAGAAGCACGAGGATTCAGTTCATGAATTATGAGATCATAGGAGACATGAAGAAGAAAATAAGGTTGAGATTGAGTGTGAGGACTTACGGAGTAGAAGACCAATGTCTGGTCGACACCATGCGTGATACCGGACAGCTGGAGATAGAAGAGCGGGAAGTAGCCTCCAAGGAAGAACAAGAAGTTTCTGTCACGTCGTGATCGTTAGGATACCGGTTTACTGAGCAAAAACGGCTGACGACATACCCAAGGACAGCAGTAGCGTAGGCAGGCTCCTTGAAGAACAACCAAAACTTCTTTCCTTGAGCGTTTGCGTTATCGTCTCCCTCTTTCTTCTCGTGCTTTTGCGTGCCAGTACCGGGTTGTAGCGAGATGATGTTCGCGATAATTAAGAGGAACCCGTTCATCGCTGCACTAACGCGCACGCCGTTGTGAAATCCGAGTTTGCCTTCGAAGAGCTGGTTGAGCATGATTGGGTGGATAATACCACCCACGGATGCTCCTGTGGCAACGATACCCATGACAAGCGTGCGTTTCTTCTTGAAGTGGTGTCCGACGATAGCGAGAGAAGGAAGATACAGAAGACCTTGGGCCAGGCCGAGACCAATTCCTTGAGCTAGGAAGAGCTGTGTACGTTTACATTGAGAAAATCGATTTCCGCGTTCTGTGCAATAAAACTCTTACCTGGTACCAATGATCTTCCTGCGTTATCGAAATCATGAAAAGGCAGAAAATAAAGAGTACTGTCCCTCCGTGAAGCATCCATCGGCTGACCCAGGCATCTTAGCAAACGCTTCCAAAATTCGCTGACAGCTAGAAGGAACTCACAAATATCCCGCGTCGAATATACGGCCAAAGATTAGTCCTCCTCCGAAAACCAGCAAGTTGTTCATGCTACCTATCCAACTACGGGATGACGTTAGAAGGCGCTGTCATCGCGCAAGGAGCACTACAGCGCTAACGCACCTGATCGTGGACGTGGAACTGCTATGCAGGTACCCTCGAGTGTAGAAATCTGTAAGGACCGTGCTCCAGTCAGCAAACGATACACGAGTATCTTAGAGCGAGCACACGAACCCTGGTAAACACCGAAAGCGTTGACATAGCCAGAAGTACAGAACTGCATGATCCACCTGCAATGTACGCATCATTAATGATTGCACACTTCTCAAAGGGATCGAGAGACACATACGCTGCCACAACAGTACTCCAAGCAGCGAAGCCACCCTCATTCGTAAAGCGGCCTTCCTCCGAGTCAGGATCCGCCGGTTCACTCTCGCCCTCATGACTACCGTCTTGAGGGAGAGGGCCCTTTTCGCTCAGCTCGCCATTGGTGTGAGAGGCATCCCTATTGGGTTCCTCAGCCTGCTTTTCGACGTCCTTCTCGATCGAAGGTCGTGCGGTTGACGGTGTCGTCTCTGAAGGCATCCTACAAAGTGCAGAGGATGGCGGTCAAGAGTAAAGGGAGACAAGGGAAACTTCGATGCCCGAGCCAGTATTTTCCCTCGCCTTGCGTCTTCAATAACGGCAAGTACAGCGCGTGTAGCTGGGACATACGCCTCCCCTTCTAATACCGCCGAATCCCATCAGACGGGGCAATCATCACTCTGCCAGTTCCTTGCTGACTGTCCACTGCTCGAAGCGATGGACGCCGCGGTCCATGCCGTGGAAGATACTCGAAAATAACCGAGAAGATGGCGTATAGATGAAATGAGGAGATGTTACCGAAATGAAGATGTGAGCTGGCGTCCATGGATGTGGAAAGGTGATGACCGCGCCTGTGCGGTTGGTCGCGGCGATGCGCCTGCATGCCAACTCCCGCCACACAGTCATGCAGGGTCGGGGTGATCAAAATACGGTGAATCCTGGGCGCGTCGGAGGCAACAAGCTACGCTCATCAAATCGATACAATGGAGGAGAAGAGCCAGAATGTAAAGCCCAAGAAATTACTCATTGATTCGAGAGTTTGGGTGAGAAAAAGTTAAGTTTCAGTGCACGAGTACGGTTGCCGAGCAGGGCCAGGTCAACCTTGCGACTTTTCAAGTCGCTTTCTCTGCTCGTGTTCATCAGTTTCACCTCGCCTTCGCCCCGTCCGACCTCCAAGCGAGCCAGATTCCCCTTACGTAATATGATCGGCGGGTCCCCGTACCTAGATCAAGCGCCCCGATAACCTTCGATAACGCGATAGTGGGTCTGATCGCTGTCGCTGACGGTGAGCACACATTGTGAATTATCTCCCTCATTTCTACTCCGTTTTCCTTCTTTTTTCGTGTCTTAAAGGGTAATGATAGTCGTATAATATGTCTATTACGTCCGCTGAATAAAATACCAGCTCGAGCCTCTATGTGAGCCTGATCTACTATGAGCGGCCACAAAGGTACCTGATCCCATGCAAGTCTACTATGCGTACCTGGGATGTGAACTGTAGTAACTATTGTAGATACCATGTCCTGACCCTAATATAATATTCAGAGTGTGTATTTGACTATACGAAGTGAGTCCGAATGCATTGCGCGAATGATACTAGAGTATTATTACATTGACCAACATGAACCATGCAGGAGATCATCGATCATCCCTGGCATCGTTCTGGCTTTATTAACTGTACCTACGTATTATATACCAATATACGTACTTCATAGACACACTATAGAATATTCGATGAATTTTATTGCGCGCCGATCAAGTGTGGTGCTCTTGATCTTCTCCTCCTTCCCTTTGTACCAAAGCGCTCTCCCATACCTCATGAAAGCGTAACGGCCTCACCACGCTTTACGAACTAGATAAAGCACGTATTTGTGTAGATATTAGGTAGTCTATACGGTCCCGTACCTTTTGTACACTAAGCTATGGGTCATATATGTCAGGAAAAGCGAAAGTAACGAGTTTGCTACCTACCTGGGTACAATACAGCCCCCTGCACACATAAGAGGCAGAAGATAAGGTCATAATTGTAACAAATGTATTAATAAACCCTTACTACAGACATTAAGTCGAGACGAGACGAGTTATACAGATGTAGGGACATGGACGATGGCCAGAAGTGCGCGAGCTTACATGAGTTGCATCTGTCTTAACCCAACCTCACGCTCGCAGCTACGCACCTTGCCTCGCCTCATTGTAAGGTCTCTGTAGGTGTATAAGAGTATTATAAATACAATTCTTAACTTACCTCCTGTCTCCCATGCGCGTATGGGACTGTATACCAGTTGGATAGGTAGCGAACCTTGTCAATTTCGCCATTTACCACCCTGTTCACCCCATGACATCGTGAAAAGAGGAGGCGAGAACCTAGAAATTGGTACATAGCTACATGGATATATATACCATATAAGCAAAACGTTACCGTAAGGTCACCACCTTTGGGTCGTACGTGAAAGTGCACTTTGGTAGTATGGTACCGAGGGGAGCTCGAGGAGGAGGTCGGAGATCAGGCCTGTCACTCATGATTCAGCGAATATTAAATTGATCGATCATAACAATAGTATTGCATAGATATTAATGCCCTACTTTACAAAGGAACGAAGAAAAACGGAGTAGAAGTGAGGGAGATAATTCACAATGTGCGCTCACCGTCAGCGACAGCGATCAGACCCACTATCGCGTTATCGAAGGTTATCGGGGCGCTTGATCTAGGTACGGGGACCCGCCGATCATATTACGTAAGGGGAATCTGGCTCGCTTGGAGGTCGGACGGGGCGAAGGCGAGGTGAAACTGATGAACACGAGCAGAGAAAGCGACTTGAAAAGTCGCAAGGTTGACCTGCTCGGCAACCGTAACGAGGACGTTGACAGGCGCAAAGAGGACCCCGAGTAAGGATATGAAGTCACGACGAATGACTACCGTATACCAGTGATCAAAGAAATATCTTTATCACTGAGTGCACAAAAAATGAATGAAAATCTCCAGGATATCTGCATCGGGAAGGCGTGCCAGTGTGCGTCTAACCTTCCCTCATCACGAACATGGCGCATTGCGCAGTCAATTCACGCCTTCGTTGTTTAACTTCGATGGGCCCCTCGAGTCTTGCAGGCTAAATTTGATTGCCTCTGTATCGACCGGACGAGTACACACCGACTTGGGACCGAATAAATTGATTCAATCGCAGCTCAATATTCCATCGAAGGAGCGGAGAAGTACAGGTTGGTCTTGAACTTGGCGAATTGACGCGGACGCGCTGACCAGGTTCTGGGCCGGTGCACACGCTGTGGCCACTACTACTCAATAGCAGGTCAGCAGAGACCACAAACGTTTGAAATCCTGGATTGAAATACATTTGCAATTTGTAAGTATGGAATGCCGTACATTAAGCAGTAACATGACTTAGTCTGACCGTGACGATCATCTATAACGGCAGCCATGGCTTTGATTGGAGCGCGACGATATACAAACCAGGTACGAACGTTGGTGCTCGGTGCTCGGTGCGCTGGTGGTATTGAAATATCTTTCATGTTTGCCTTGGACGCCAACTGCGTCGCTAGAAAGTCTCCTTCGAATTCGACTTCCAAATTTCCGATTGCGCAGTATTAACCCTTCTTGAAGATCTCCACAGCAAATCGAATAACGTGGAGTAAAGTCAAGGGTACCTCTGCGATAGTTGCATCACGGGCTTGTCGGTACTCATGAGCAGCCGCCAACCGGTGCCACCGGATAGTCGCTGTCGAAGTGGGGATCGGATAAGTTACGCATATTGCCATTGGCAAATACAGTAGCTATACTGACCAATATCGAAGCTATCGAGTCACTATTAGACTCCTTGTTCAGTTGTTAAAGAAGGGGAACCTAAGGAACGCACGTACCGTTGGAATCGATAGGATGGCTTCTGTAAATTCCTAGAGCGCACATCCATTGCGATACCCCCGCACGTAAGCTCGTACTTTCCAAGAATAGAAAAGGGCAGATTTAGGGTGCTTCGAGCGTAAGATTGAGATTGAGATTTGGCAACGGAGCGCACACAACACTACTGCAAATTTGGAAAACTCACACCCGAATACGGTAACTGCAGATATGATGGCGCTGATGTTTTCAATTCATTTGAACGCAGTGGAAAATTGGGTTTGAGGCTGCTGAATATAGGGAAACATGGACTCTGAGTCATGAATATTGAGTTTGAGAGCTAGTAAGAACGCACCTATGTGGAATTTCGAACGATTGTCTTGAATGCATCTTGTTGAGCACATATGGCATTCATGTCTTGTTTGACGTACCACTGCGAGAACGGCAAGGTGACCGCCGACTTATACCTCAGGTAGTCGTACGGGTAAGAGCACCGAGAGTGGCACGAACACTTTGTCCCTGCAACCCCAAGCTACAATGTAACAAAGCTTACACGGAGAATATGAATGACACACTCACTACATACAAATATCTCCCACTGCATAGTCTGCTCCATTCCACGGCATATAATCCAAGCTTGAGCTCCGCATCCCGCTCAGACTGTCCTAGAGGCCGCCGTGACAAATGAGACGAGACGCTGTATGTTTAGGTAAGAGCAGTCAACCTTCTAAGCATACTCCATCCAACGATCGGTGTGCTGATCCTCCATCTGATGATTGGAATTCATGGTATCCTTGCGCGGCACGCCTGACATAGCCAGATGTCGACGGAACGCACACAGAATGCATACCTATATCATATACGCCAGCGTCAGCGTTCTACGAGTCATCGACGAAAGCTAGTAAAAGCTCGTGATCCCTAAACATTTGTAAACCCTGGTCACAATGAAAGGATGCCGTCAAAACGTAAAGTTGAGGGAGGACCGTAATAGACTTACAGCAGATTCTTTTCCGACACAATACCATCGAGAATAAACGCTGCGTACTTACGCGATTCCTGGATGTGTTTTGTAATTTCAAGGCTCGTCGCTTGGAATAACTTCGAGGACCTAATTTTGTTGGTGCCAAAGGGGTGTTCAGCCGACTTCGCTATAACGTACGAACGGAGAGGTGTAGATGTTCCTGTATCGCTCAGATTGTGCTTGCCGCTTTCCTGCTATAACCTATATCTGTGGGAGGTATACCTATTCATAGATAGCGTTTCGATATCGCAACATTTAAACACCAACCTTAAGGTATGATTGTAAAGCCGGTAATACCGTACGGACAGATAGGTGTAGCCGATCCTGCATCTCGAGTAGATTATACTCGTCGCCTCGTTATAATCTGTATTCGTGGAGATATACCTACTCAGAAACATCGTTCCGATATTTCACCATTCGAACATCGACCTTGAAATGTGATTGCGACACGGAATTCGTATCAAAGGCACGTATGAAAGGGGACTACGGAAGACTAACTCACCATGCGCGTTCAAGTGCCCACACGGACATGCTAGGAGGGTGCTGGTGGTCGATAGCATATTGCTCGAGACACATTCAAAACAAACATCCCGAGGATGTCCTCGCAGCCATGCCTACGAATCAGAATGCGCATCAGTCATAAAAAAAAACTTGTAAACCCAAAATACCAGGCCAAACCGTCGTCCCCCCAAGCACCCTCTCCACATAGCTCCAGATAGATGCCGTCACGAAAGGGTATCCCTAAAAACAGTCAACGCACGTCATACCGTTATCCAGAGCCATTTCGCAATCCAGACACCGTTGGAAGGGAGTCGGCACTGAAAATACAAATATCGAAAATACAGATACTGAAAATACATATCACATCCCATTAGCTCAACCGCAGCACGTATCTCAGAAACTTACCACCTATATTGACACCCTCTTCTCGCTGCTGTTCAAGTCGAAGTCTCCACAACCGTGGCACCGTGACCATAGGCCGAGTCCGAGTTCTTCTCAATAGCGAAGGCTTCTCCCAACACCCACTCTACAACTCCGTAGCCGACACGCGCGTATTTACGCACCACCACTTTGCCTTTGTCATTTGTAGCCACTACAAGAGACGAACCATAGTCGCTTACCCGCTCATCTGCATCACAGTCCGATATATATCGGTGGATCGGCAGAAGCACAGGAGATCGACATGTGCTGGTAGTATAGAATCGATATCTTGTGGGTTGTACACGTACAAAGAAGATGCTTCGGCGAGAATACGACCTTGGGCTTACATACCCACCCTGCACACCAGTGAATAGTAAGTGAAGTGAGCGCAAAGAAAAGAAGGGGATTTGTAGCGTCGGCGGAGCAATAAAATGTGGAATGAGGGGTGCATGCCCGTTGAGATATTGCCGCTACCGTTCGGCGGCAGCCCGAGTTATCCGTGAACCATCGGAATATAGAACGAACAAGATGAGCGAGCAGGTATGAATTTGACCCTGGATGACAGACACACCGACAACGACAAGTATCAGGTATCGATAACGCTGCTGAGAAGAATGAGAAGAACAGTGAGCCGGCACATGAACAGGTGGGCACGGCAACATGGCTGCCGAGACATACCCACCATGCACGTGAATGAATAGTTAGGGAGCGCGAAGAATCTGCACAGTGTCGGCAGGGGGATAAAAGGCGGCATGGAGAGTGCACACCCGTGGAGATATTACCGTCAACATTCGGCGGTAGCCCGAGTCATCCGTGAGCCACCGGAACACATAACGAGCAAGACGAGTGAGCAGATATGAATATGTTCATGAATGGCAGACACACCGACAACGACAAGTATATGATATCGATCGCGCCGTGTGTACACTTACACACCGCCAAGTCACTGTAGCAAACGTAACCCTAGTAATTCAGATAAGATATACCCCTCTTCCGATATTTCTAATTCTAGGTCTTCAGAGCGCTGGGTCCTTGTACCCACTCCTACTTCGTATGATCGTTCCAGCTGTAAAGCCAAGGGACATCGTCAGCGCCCATGATCACAGGCACACGCCACCAGAACGAATTCCCAGAGAGAGACGAAAGGCAAACACTCACATATCCATGAACAGCTTCCACAAAATCGAGAACATCAACCCCTGCAACCCATTCGCCAATATCCGCGTCTTCAACCCCCTCCCAAACAAGCCCCTCAGCCCCTCCGTAGCAATAATCGCCTCCGCCGCCTCCCAATACCCGACTCTCCTCTCGTTGACCTGTCTGTACGTCTTCACCACCCGCAACGAGTTCGACACGGTGTCCGAGACGACTGAGGCGGAGAACCCGATGAACGCTTGGCGCAGGAGCTTCTGTACGAGAGTGTGTGACGGCGGGAGGACGTCGGAGAGGTAGTTGTAGGTGCCGAACCAGGGATAGTGCCCGACGAAGGTGGCGGCTGCGGTCGCGAGTGCGCCGTACCAAAGACTGCCAACACCGTAGGTTTTGATCTGATTATTCGTGAGTGAGCTTCCTCTTTGCGCAAAGAATTAGGAGAAAATTTACCCTTTGTCTTAAGATCACTAAGCCCCTCTTTCCATCCGTCTGCATGGTCGTCTTGACCGTGTCTACGGGTGTGAGAATCATCCTGAACGCCGCCGCCGCAAGACTTGCAAACACCGTCTTGATAAGGGCCGGCAGTTTCTTCATGAAGCCGTTTGACTCAAGCAGAGCGAGGATACCAGCGTTGGCCGCTGTATCTCCAAAGCGGGAGACGGGACCCTGGATGAGTGCTGCGAGGAGACCTTGATAGTAGCGAGTCCAGCCGCCGTCGGCGTAGAGCGTGCGGGTGGCTTGCGTTAGGGATGTGCCGTAGCGGTATTGGTAGTTCATTACGGTGCGTATGGGCATGAGAGTGAGGACTTGGAGGACCATTGCTGGGGGGAGCATGTTAGTGTAATGTCATTTCGAAATGAATGTAATCCATACCAGCTGCACCACTCAGTCCACCCCCAAGGGCACTCTTCAGTGCCTTTCCGAGGTCAAACTAATAAAGAAAGATCAGGTCAGCACACTACTTGTAAAGCAGAATGGAATGTATACACACTTCAACGTCGTCCGCTTCGATAAAGCCCTTGATGAACAAGACAGCAAAGAAGATCCCGAGTGCCCACAGCAGAGCATACCACCCAACAGTCCACCAGCTTCTCTTCTTCTTCACCTCAGCCACTTCCTCTTCTTCCGCCTGCTGCTCCGAAGAACCGGCAACATTGCTCACATTCTGGTTCTCTACGTCTGCAGCGGTGTATGATGGCGGGGACCCCTTCTTGGTGTCGTCTAAATTAGGTGTGCTAGCCAGCGCCGCTGGAGGCAGCAACGGCTGCCGTTCGTCGACGTTGGACATGGTGGTGAGGAGACAAGATGTGGGAAGCCTGCATTTCGCGATACCGATAGCGGCAGAGTGGTAGCTGCTAGTGGCAGTTACGCCATTGTGCGGGACGATTTATAATCCGTGAGGGACCCCGGATACTTCACTTCGCAGAGGTCGCCGGCCGGCTGTTATCAGCTCGTCAACATTATCATGGCCGATTTCTATGACTCGCAGCAGCTCCTACCTACCACACATGTACAGAAACCAGTTTATGTAGGCCAGTCGTCCAGAGTTACGCGATCTCGCGTTCATTCCACAGCAGCTGTGACAGGTGGTTTACGCGCCCATATTTGAAGCAATAAGCTATGAAGATGTCATGCAATATTGGACAAGGACATTAATGAAACCACAGAGAATTATTATACACGCGTTCTTATCTGACGTATTACTTGGGAGAGCATCCGCAGTGGCCATCTGGACCCTTGAATTTACCACATGCAGCGCACTTATCCGTGCTGTTCACAGGAGCCTTCGACTAAGTAAAGCAGCCGTAGTTCAGTACACACAACAACCAATGGATGAGTAGTGAGGTAGGACCTACGGGAATATATGCTCGCGTCGACGTTGACATCACGGTCGACTTGAACGTCGCAGTGCACGTAGGTGTGAATACAGCCATCGTGTGATCCTTGGTGGCAGGGACGCTGATGTGGAAAAACGTTATGAGCTCTCCGAGGACTGAGCCAGGAGATATAGGTGAGACGTACGAGAATATGCTGAATGATATGGCAAGCTGACTTGAGACGTCGGATGGCACAGTTCGACACTGTAAACACTAAGCTGTGGCGCGTCAGTAAACCCTGACGCGAGAGTGAGGCAGTAAGTACGCACCAACGTCCAAAGCGAAGAGACTACAGAGTTACTCTACACGAAATCGCTGGGTATTTATACCCTCCGGCCTGATACCCAACGCCACAAAGAGGTAATACAAAACAAAGGTGTACCTGGGATATGTGTAGTAGGCCACTGCCATGCTATGTGGCAGCGCACTGCTGGTTTCTAAATTTCAACGGATAGAGGGCACGCCACAACCTGAACAGCTCCGTATTCATCGAACCTTGGCAAGTCGTGCCTCAACGAAGGCCTACGTGTACTGTGGCGTACTACTGTAAGCATCAATATAGCAGTCTCAGCGTAATCGTAGCAGTGACGTACGTATTCGTGCCGCACAGCAGTGTCAAGGCCGATATGTGTTCCACGGAACGGACATACGATAACTCCCTGCGACTTCACGGCGCCCCATGCGACGGACAGGAGCCGCTTCCATTCTTCTCTGAATGAGCCTACGGGCCATGGTACACGAGTAAGCGTTGAACGTTGAACGCTGAATAGTGATCAATAGTTGATAACCACTCACCATATTACAGAATCCATCGGTGACAGTATCCAAAGCCAGCTAAGACACCTCCGCCGTGCCGTTACATTACGAGTACGCCTGCTGGTCTTGCGATAGCATATCCGTCGGTGAGGAAGGAGCCCAGTTCAGCTCAGTGCACGCCCCCTCCTTGCCACACAAGGACAGACGGTCCACCGCTCCTGAGGGCCTGAGAAGGATGCAATTTAGCAAATATACGCTAATCACTCCAGCATCCTTCCCCTGCCCACGACGGCTGCTGTTTCGCCGTCCCAATGAAGTCATGGCTAATAACCACAGCCTTTTTGTCGTTTGGCTCTTAGGTTAGCCTTCACATTTATCAATGTCCCTAGCAGTATTCCAGTGTGAACTATCCATCATATCAGTATACCGTCGTAATCATCGACGCACAATCACTCACCTCCTTTACATAGTCCACCCGACTTGCATTGCAACTTACAACGCACGTATGTAGTCAGTTTTCTAAGTGCAGTGTCAAAGCAAAGATGTGATCCGCAACGGACTCGGAGCGCACTCGTCCTCGGGTTTCCTAAGATGTGGTTAATTGTGGCGCAGCCCTAACAACCTGGGTCCTTGGGTCCTGCGGTGCACTTTCTTGACACACAGACAACCACTGGCAAGCCATTCCGTAAATACGAATGCGGGCAGACGAGCTTACCTGTGACCACCTCTCGCAAGCAAACAAGTGTCAGTAGTTCGAGCGGCAAATCAGATAAATTAGACCATGTTCAATTACGATACAGCTACTCCAGACTATCATCCATTCCAATCGTTCTCCTCGTTTGATGTATGGTTCCACGGCTCGCAAATTCCTACGATAAAATTTACTCTCGCATGTTTTGCGGAATTACTGAACCTTCTTGGACGCAGCGCTCTTGAACGTCTCCAACGCCTTCAGTCGCTCAGTGAGCGTGGGGTGGGAGTGGTGGTACGCCGAGTACCTATTAAACGTTGTACGTCAGCATCATAGGCCGTCTATGGAAAGAGATAATGAAAGGAGGAGAGGAAGAGGACGTACAGCCAGTCGACCCAAACAGTCGAGAGGTTCTTCACATGCAACTGCACGAGCGCACGACCAAGACGGTCACCCATGTCGCTCATCTCCTCAGCTTTGAGCTGTTCTTGTAGGAGACAGGCGAAGTTGTCGGCTTGGTACTCGTAGTGACGGCTAGCGGCGTTCATGAGAATACCGACGACAGCTTCGAGGGGCATGAGGATCATCTAGAGCAACAAATCAGCATAGTCCATAGCGATACCGGGTACCTTTTGAGAGCGAGAGAATGTCACATACCTGGAAGAGCAGGAAAGCGATGATGGTGGGAGGCTGAGCTGCGACGTGCTTGGGGAAGTCGAAAGAGCGGAGGAAGGGAGGCGCGTGCATGAAGGCGGGGAAGAGCGCGAGGATGGAGAAGATGTGAAGTTGGGAGGCGAGGAGCATCTTGGTTGGGTGCATGTAGTACCAGTGACCGAGTTCATGTGCTGGAGGCGGGTGTCAGTATTGGAATTAAGGTGCCTGGATTGTAATGGCACGTACCGAGGACTGCCTCGACTTCTTCGGGCTTGCTTTCTTTGATGAGCGTGTCGAAAATGACAATGTGTTTGCTCTACGTGAATGTTAGCCTGCGGTACGACGAGCGAAAGCGGTCATGCTAACCCATGGAAGACCGAAGAAGTATGCGTTACTATGCGAGCTACGCTTCGAACCGTCAATCTCGTACAGGTGCTTCAACGGGAACTTCAACTTGGACGCGAGAGACTCGATGCGGTTGCGGAGTTCACCCTCGGCCAAGGGAGAAAGCTTGTTGAACAGGGGTTGGATGACCGTGGGATAGATGATGACCATGATAATTTGGAAAGACAGCCTGGATAATTCATATTAGACCGGCATAACTCAAGACGAGAGAAGTATAGTTCTCACAAGAATCCCATCAACCATGGTACAAAGCGGTCGCCCGCCCACTTGAACACGTAGAGGAATGCCGCCAAGAAAGGCGCGCCGATCACGAAGCTGACAGCCCACCCCTTCAGGAGGTCGGTGACGAACAAGGTAGGCGTGGTCTTGTTGAATCCGTGACGTTCCTCCAAGACGAAGGTCTGGTACACCGATAGAGGGAGAGAGGGAATTGTTGATATGAACACCAGAACCACCACAAATGCAATTGATTGCGTGATCTATTCCAAGACTTAGTGTTCCGGAAAGAAACAAAGAAGATGTAGACTCACCTCGTACTCTGAACCGTACCCAAGCTTGCCTATGAGGCTGCCAGCGGTCTCCCACGCCCACGCATAGAACCCTATGTGCAGCAGCAATGAGTCAATGACCTGCTTGTACAAGCCAGAGAATAGCGCGAATTTGGCCTTGTCTCGGCCATACGTCTGAGATTTTTGGAATACTTCGTCGGTGAAGTGTGCCGCTAGTGCAGGTGGTGGTGCAGTTTTTGAGTAAAGCGGATATTGGCGAAGCCTGGTTTGCAAATATGTAAGTCTCTCGTACAGTATATAACGTGCGTGCTTACAGCAAGTAAGATTCGAACAGACAGACTGTCCATGAGAATGCCTGAACATAGGTTTTCCAGTCAATAGGATCTGTGGACACGAAAGCCAGTTGCCTCTGCACAGTCGCTAGCTGCGCGTGTAAATACTCCATAGTGTCGTGTATTGGCTTCTAACCCAGTCGTTCAGAGTTTCACAAGACGTAAAATTGAACGGGGCTGTGAGGAGTTGGTGGTAGGAGGTAGTGTTGTGGCACTGGCGTCTGCTTTAGACGTAGACGTGTCGCAGGCGCTTGCATAAACGCACGCAGGTAAGAGAGACTCCGACTTCATTATACTCAGTCACTTCAAAGTTTAAACCATCATTGCGAGATTGTACGTGGAGTCTGTTCAAGTAGTAAATACTAAACTCATTGGCTGATATACGAGAAAATCTGAGCGATACAATAGCCGCGTAAATATGGTAGCTCCCGTGTCAGACTATACCACGACAGCTTGGCTATAGTCACGGTATAACAGATGAGCACTTGTGAGTACTGAATATGCTCGAGGGAATCAGGCGACACTCACAAGAATCGTTGATAGCCATATATGTCACCAGCTACTCTGGGTTTGATACCGAGAACAAAGGGCATCTCTTCCCAGATGTACTTTGCGACGGCCACCACTTCTTGGAGCATGCGTATACTACAAGCGGATTCGATCGCAGGTGGGGTGTGACCTTGAACGTGTTTTGCAATACTCTTGTTCAGAGTGTCCAGTCCACGTAGAGGATCGCGATACAGTTGATTGCCCGCTCTCATGAGACCGGCGAGTTCTTCCTTCCAGAATGCACGTCTGGCATTGCAGCATGAGGCGACATTGCACGGGGCGATCAGTCTGTGAGCCAATTCCTTCCGTATGACCTCTGATTCCACACGTTTCAACCATTCGTTCAATTGCACGATTCGAAGGAATTGATAGGAAGATAGACTCTCCAGACAGCTGCCAAGGTCCCATTCTGCACATTGCGCGCCAGTGGCGTCAGCAAGAGGCCTGGAATCGTGCATCCAGAGACGCAGGTTGTAGTATGCTGCAGGCAATATGGCCGGGACGTCGGTTGTTTCAGCCAAGACTATCACCTCCGCTGGCGTGCGTTTGTCCGAGTCAATGTTGGGCTCAACCTGAGTCCAGTGAGAATGCTCACCAACGCTGCGCACTAGATGCTCCCGACTTCGAGTTGGAGACGCAGTATAAGAGCCGGGTTCGGCAGATATACGATAATGCTCGGAGACTTTGAGCCATGTTGAGAGCTGCGACGGCCATCGTTGCTGCAGGAATGCGGAAAGGCGCCGGTGTACTTCGTCTAACTCGTATTTGTGGGACAATCGCAGGGGGGCGAAGACTGCTGAAAGGTCATCGGTCCAGTCGTACGCAACCAACCTGAACTGGGGAATGCATCTAGAAAGAAGAGAACATAAACCTGATAGCATCTATTCAGCGCACGGTACGTACTTCATGGGGTCGTAAAGCATCATGAGGAGCGCTTTAACGTCCTCAGGAGTATCCGTAAGATGCACCACCGGGAGACCTTCGTACTCGTCTGCATCTTCAGGCTGGGTTAACGGGAACATTGTAGAAAACACTTCCGAGTTCTTCGCGAGAGTAGACTTGTGGCATTTGAATCCGTGAAGTACTTCGCTCGGTCCCTTCGCAGTAAGGATGACATTTCCGTCGCTAACCCATATGTCGGAGTCTTTCTGCAGATTAAGTTCGCCTTCTACTGTTCGTAGTTTACTAGGGTACTCAGTGTCCATAGACATGGTAATCGACGTTCAGGGGTAAGGCGGGTGAGGGGCCAAAATGACAGATGAGCGGGCCCGATAAGAGGTCACGTGAGATTCATGTGAGAGGTGAGTGCTGCCAGTCATGGTCGAACAACTTAGAAGCTACCGGTGATAGCGACTTCCGCAAGATGAACCTTACCGCTAGGTAATGGTCAATGGGAACTGTAAGCAGCTCCAGTTATCCGGTATTCTTGAGTTTGTTAGCGCTCGACATTGACTTTGTATGGATTAGTACTTACGCTCAATGAAGAAACAATCTGGATAAGGAGACGTACGAGGTACAGGCATTTGGCTACTTTTCTTGCCTCTGCCTCATCTGGAGTTCAAAGGTCTGCGACCGAGACAGGCGACCTGCACCATCCCCTCAACCTGAGAACAAAGAATGAGTATAGTACCATACCATTGCTGTAGGATTACTTACCCGTGGAGGGTCCGCATAGATAGTAGCAGGTTGGCGAATCCATGGTACATTACTCCAAGCGCGTAACAGTTGAATGGCCCAGGTTCAGATGGTTTTAACAGGCCACCGTAAGTTCAAGTTCAATTTCTACTCTTCGACGTTTACCAGGGTTTCCAGTGTCGGTAGACATTGTACAATTGTGATCGCGGTTCGAGAGCAAGAGAGGATAATGACGCCCGCAATCAAAGTCGACATGCGATGACGTGAAATCTTTTACGTGATCGTAAACATGACCGAGCTACTTATACCACTCGACTTTCATTCCAGCCACTGTCGGTCAGGTCATGAAACTCGTAAGCCAAGCAGCTGAACTGATACTAGAAGACACCATTGCCGTATCAAAACGGTAACACTACGACTAATCCTCGTACCGAACACCCTCAACAACACCCTCAGTTTCCGACTCTTTGAACCGCACAGGCGTATACGTCGGGTTAACTGTCCTTCGACTCTCCCTCTTCTCCCTCAAATAAGTCAAAACTCCGATAATACACAAAATCAGTCCGACGATGAGGTTTGCCGCTAACAAACCCAGCGCGGTGACTCCGTACTTCTTGACCAGAGAGGTGAGCTGAGGATTGTCGCTGTTTGACGTGTCCTCTGCAAGTGCGCCCACAGCTTTACTAGGGCTTTCATCAACTTTAGCGGACGGCGACTTAGTTTCGGCGTTGCCGACAAGGAGTTGTGTGGTAGAGGGGCTAGTAGTAGCCGTTGAAGTGATGCTTGATTGGGAGCTGGACGACGACGAAGCTGCGGACGAGGTGGCTTGTGTTGCATTTGAGAGAGCTCCGCCACCGGGTGATAGGGTTTGAAGCGTTTGGGAACGAGTTTTCAGGAAGTCCGCCCAAGCCTGGCTGGTGTTGGTAGTCGAAAGCAGCTGAACGTAACTTCCGCGATTGGGCGTACTCGAGTTCGTTAGGTTTCCGAAATTGAATCTGCGCGGATAGACTGGGTAAGTGACTGTGTTCAAGTTATCAGAAACGATAATGACCATACTACTTACGAGGCGTAGACATTCTTTAGGAAGAAATCGCCCAGAATCAACTCTCCAGCAAAATCGTCTATGTCATGAACAACTTTGAACGGTAGTGATACGCAAACAGTACCGTTTGCCTGTTCATCGTCATCGAATGTTGCTGCGGCTATTGTAAGGTCCAATGGGTGTATAGGATAGTCAAGTCCGCTGAATTATTTAGAAGTTAGTATGTGATGGACAGATGATACGGATAGCTTACCCGATCGAAAACGACACGTTCGTGGAGCTTAAACAAGGCACAGTCCATTGCAACGTGTCCGTCAATACAGCTCCTGGTATAGACTCGTATATGGCGTTGAACATGTTGTCCGTGATGACCGCAAAACTGGTCCCACTGTCCAGTAGGACTGGAAGGGAGCTGGTCGCAACACCTGACGATGAATTTCGCCCGCCTAAGGTAACTGATTTGCCATTTACAGTCATCCCATCCAACATCACCGTCCATTCGGTTTCTTCTATGGTATACAGAACAGGTTGTTTTGAGATGTCCGAGTACTCCTCGGAATGCTCTCCTATGAGCAAGGTGCCATTCGCGACTCGTTCGACATCTATAGCGCGATTTAGATGCATATCGACGCAGTTTGGTGCGGCAGGGTCCTGTGCGAAGATATTCGACAGAGGTGTTCTGCCTATGGTGGTGCCGTTACCGTATGCACTCTGTATAGCTCTGTTTATTTCGGAGTGAGTGTCAAACGATAGTCCAATAAGGCCGTCGCCTTCCTGCAAAAGATTACTAGTTATGTTGACATGGTTAGGTTTGATAAATGCTGCAATTCAAATGTAAGTTACAACGTTGGTAACACATGAGTTGTTTTATAACCTTGCGAAGGGACCGTAAACTGTCCGAGCTGCAGTTCCGAAAAAGCAACGGTGCCCGATACACCAGATTCGTCCCCATACGTGATATCGACTGGCACATTAGTCGTGTTTGTGAGTTTAACAGAAGGTCCCACGTCTGACAACCAAAGGTCCGAAGACCCGGTGTCAATCAGGACTTTGAACGCTGGTACAAATCAGTCAGCCATAGCGTTTGACATACGAGAAGAAAAAAACTACATTGCCCGCCCAGTTTAATTTCTACGAAGTACTAGAGTGTTTTATGAGACCATGTGAGCAATCTCTAGTGTGATATTCCACGAACCTTTGTATCCAGATTATCTCCCTCAGAAAGCGCTAAGCCCAGCTCTAAAGACAAGTTACTGGCGTGAGTATTATTCCTGGTGGACACAAATAACAAACCTGGGGAAGACTGCGCCCGTCGTGTTAAAGGCAGTTTGACAGCATGGGTGACGGAGAGGATGCTCGAAGCAAGAAGAGCCGCTATTGCCAGCATCGATATGGAATAACACCAAAGCACTGCGAGATGGGAGGGTATAGTGGGAGAAGTATGCAAGCCTCTGGCAGACTAAGTACTCCGTTGACGGGCGCACGTACCTGTAGCGTGGCTGCGCTCATCATCAACCGCTGACCGGGAACTTGGCCTCACCGAACACTGCAATCGACGTCTTGTATGCCAGCACGGTGATGACAACAGTGCCAGAGCATGATCGCGGTGTAGAGCTCTGCAGAGAATGCCAACACGCATACAGAGCGTACCGCCCCATTAGTCCTTGACATCCTCAGCGGGATCTGTAAACCTTACCACCGGAACATCGGCTCGAACATCGTCGCAATCGTCTGCGCCTTCAAGCTGATTCAACGAAACATACCAGCAAACACCCCAAAATTGTCGGCGAGAATCGACCTGTGGCACTTGAATCCGTGTAGTACTTCGCACTGGTGGTTCGAGGTCAAGAGGAAGAATCACTCGGACGCCCATCATCGAAGCTGTTGACACTTGTGTTGGCACGCGATGTTGTAAGAGCTTTACGTGATTCGTACCGGAGGCCTGAGGGGGTGTGATTATCAGGTGGTACATAGTACGCCAGTGCTTCCCAGAACAATTATGTTCGAGTTGCCCTACCAGTGCTCGGCTTTCAATTAATTATTGGATCTCTGTCGCGGTCGGTCAAGCAACGGCCAAGCCATAAAACTCGCAAATCATGCATACAGGCCTATAGGTAACTCAATTAGTCGAACAATTACGTCTAGACATCGTTGCTATATCCAGACTGTACCCCGTTAAATTAATTCTCGTACCGAACACCCTCCACAACGCTCGCAGTTTCCAACTCCTTGAAACGCACAGGCGCATAAGTCGGGTTGACTGTCCTTCGACTCTCTGTCTTCCCTCTCATACAAGCCAGAACTCCGATGATAGATAATATCAAACCGACGGCGAGATTTGCCGCTAGCAGCCCCAGCGCGGTGACTCCATACATCTTGACGAGAGAGGTGAGGTGAGGATCGTCGCTGTTTGACGTGTCCTCTGCCAATGCGCCTAGAGCTTTACTCGGGCTTTCGTCGACTTTGGCGGAGGGCGACTTGGATTTGGTGTTGCCGACAGGGAGTATCGTGGTAGAGGGGATAATAGACGCAAAAGTGGCGCTTAATGGGGAGCTAGACGATGACGAAGCTGCCGCCATGGTGACTTGTGTTGCGTTCGAGGCAAGACTCAATGCGACTTGGACGTCTACCTCGGGAGGAAGAGTTTTCAGCGTTTGAGCGCGGGTTGTTTGAAAGTCCCTCCAGGCTTGAGTAGCGTTAGTGGTCGATATAAATTGTATGTAGCTTCCGTTATTTGGTGTACTCGAGTTTGTCAGATTACCGAAGTTGAAACTTCAAACAGAAATTGAGTAAGCGGCAACAGGGGAGCATAGACTATTCGCACGTACGATGCATATGCATTTTTGAGTAACGTGTCGCCCAAGGCTAGTGATCCTTGGGCTTCGTTCCAGTCTTCAATAACTTGAAACCCCTGAGAGGTGCAATAAGTGACATTTGTCTGTTGATTCGCATCGAAGGCTGTCACGATCACTGTGAGGTCTAACGGATGTATAGGATAGTCGAGACCACTAAACCAACATCAGTCGAGGAAGAGAATGAGGAGCGGGAGTGGTGTGAAGGACTTACCCAAAAGAGAATGTCACATTGGTAGAGCTAAGGCACGGTACAATCCATTGCGATTGGTTGAGTTGCACAGCTCCTGGCATCGAGCTGTATATTGCATTAAACATAGTGACAGTGATGGCACCGTTGGTATTCCCACTGTCAATCAAGGTTGGGAGAGTGTGTACTGGGGAATCCGTCGGTAGGCCGCGCACACTCAGCGAGACGTTCTTGTTATTGACAGCCATACCGCTCAGAAGAATGGCCCACTCGTCTTCCAGCACGGTGTAAAGGACGGGCTGCTTCACAATATCCGGATATGTCTCCGAGTGTTCGCCAATGAATAGCGTCCCATTTATGACTCGTTCGAGATCGATGGTGCGATCGAGGTGCATGTCGACGCAACTGAGCATACTAGGATTTTGAGCGAAGATGTTTGACAGAGGAGTTTTTCCTAGGGTAGTTTCGCTACCATAAGCTTCTGTGAGGGCCAAATTGACATTTGACTGGGAGTCGAAAGATAAGCCTATGAGCCCGTCCGCCAAGTCTAGAAGGTTGCTGACGATGTCGATCTGAGTGACATCGATGAATGCTTGAGACAGGCAAACGTTAGGGACATAGTATGAATATCTAATTGACGACACAACCTTGTGACGAGACATTGAAATTTCCCAGTTTTAGCTCCGTGAACGCGACAGTACCCAACACGGCACTTCCTTCGCCATATTCGATTTCGACAGGTACCGTAGTCATATTTGTGGTCTTGACGGTGGTCCCAACCTTATAAACCCAGAGATCCGATGACCCAGTGTCAATAAGAACCCGGAAAGCTGCGATGGAGTGAGTAACGATCACAGTTACTTGAGGGAAACGAAGTACATTCACCGCCGATTTCTGCGATCACGAAGTACTATATGTAGGGTCAGCGCAAGGACACAAAACCTCCCGAATAATCATCTCACCCCTGTATCGCTACTATCTGTATCGAATAGCGCTAATCCAGAAGAGTTACTGGCATAACTGTCGCTCGTAGAAAACGCAGAGGAGGGAAAACCAGTCGTTTGCGCACGGCGTGTCAAGGGCAACTTGACTGCATGGTTGATAGAGAGAAGGCTTAGAGCAAGGAGGGCTATTATTAGCAGCATCGTTATGAAGCAACGCGTAATGACAGCGAGATGGGAGGGTATAGTGGGAGACGTATGCAAGCCTCTAGCAGAATAAGTAGTCCGTCAGCGGGCGCACATACCTGTAACATGAATGCGCTCATCATCAACCGCTGACCAAAAGCTTGACCTGTCCGAACACTGCAAGTGAACGTTCTGTACGCCAGCGCGATGATGACAATGCCGGAGTGTGACCGCGATGTAGAGCTCTGCAGAGAATGCCACTGCAGAGAATGCCAACGTACATACCGAGTGTACCGCCTCATTAACCAGTAATTGTGAACATTCGAGGGCTAGCACATTCCTCGTAGCGATAGACTGACCGATATGAATCTATATCGAGTGGCCTTGCTCTACGGGGAGATTGAATTGGGCCTCAACTGGGACCATCTTTCTTATGTACAACGGTGTGGTGTCGTGGATGGATCGTCGCTGTATAATCAAGCTCTTCTCAACAAAGGTCAAAGTACGACAACGTGAACATACCTCGAAAGTGAGACTTAGCAGGAGATAAAATCGGACTCGGGCAAGAGGTCGTCGATTGTGTGTGATTACGTCAGCATATTATTGAGTCTCCGCCGCATTGTTTGCAGACAGGTTCAGGCTCCGATCAGAATGCTCACACGACTAATGCGAAGTTCCTTTCAGCTACGCCTTGCTACAACGAGCAGAACACGGTGTGGCCCGTCTCAGTCGTTGGGAGGAACGTACGAACGTAGTAGACGTCTTGTAGTGTAGAAAACGTCGAAACGACGATGTCGGCAGCGTCAGAATTGAGGTCGTTGGTCAAACAATTGCAAAGTTCCTCGACCGAACAGGTGCGCACACAACTTCCCTAAGACCAACCCTTTCATTTTCTTCTGACGTCGCCATCTTGCAGGAGATCCTTGGTATACTCGCGACGTTGAAGGATTACCCGAACATCAACGAGGCTGTCATCAGGGTACGTGTCAATCTAGACTGTAGCCATTTTATACTCAAAGATTGCCGTGTAGGAAAGTAAAGCGGGTTTAGCTATCGGTAAACTTCGTTCACATGCCTCGAAGCAAGTCTCAGATGTTGCAAAGGAACTGGTGAAGAAGTGGAAGCATACTGTTGAGCAGGCGAAGGGTGGTAAAGGGTCTGGTTCGTCGAGTACACCGAAGCCACCTGGTGAGTAATGAATTGAAATACTACGTCTTTATAGTTTCTAAACTCTTCTCATGCGAAAGCACGCAAGCAGTCAACTTCCGTTACCCCTTCAACTCCTACCACTCCCAGTGCCTCGACGTCAGGCGGCAGCTTATCCCACGGCAAGCCCTCGGACGTTCGAACAGCGAAGAGCGACGGAGTTTCGGGCAGCACTGGCGACACCACAAGAAACAAATGCATGGAACTCATATACGATGCGCTCGCATTTGACTCCGGTGCACCGTCTGAACAGATTCTCGGTCGCGCAAAGGGCATCGAGACCGCCGTCTTCAACGAATTCGGTAGCACGAATGCTGCGTACAAGAGCAAGATACGTTCACTTTTCGTCAACCTCAAAGATAAGAACAATCCAGGATTGCGTGAATCAGTTGTCAGCGGGGATCTACCTGTGCAGCGGTTCGCCAAGATGACGAGCGCGGTACGCATCTTTCGCATCCTTTTCACCGTCGATCAAGAAGTGCTGATGCTGGTGCACGTCTAGGAAATGGCCTCCGAGGAGAGAAAGGCCGCTGACAACAAAATCAAATCTGAGAACCTGTTCAACTCACTTGGCGCGGGCGAAGTGCAGGCTGAAACAGACGCTTTCCAGTGTGGCCGCTGCAAGCAGCGCAAATGCCGCTATCGCCAGGCGCAGACACGCAGTGCTGATGAACCAATGACCACGTTCGTCACTTGTACAGTTTGTAACAATAGGTATGTAACCAGTTCTTGTGTGTCTTGGAAAGTACTGAATGAGCGTCGTTCCAGGTGGAAGTTCTCTTAGAAGAGGCCTTCATCATTCTTCCTCTATGCATCTCTGTTTGTACACTTGCTATTGCTTTTTAATGCTACGTTTCTGTCCTTTCTATTGTTGCATAATCATACTTTGACCTACCAAATTGCAGATATCTTCACCACAGTACCCACACTCGTCGAGTCTCCATCTAGACCCAGCGCTGGTCTACAAAAGCTCTCTGTGCTAGGATGAGTTTCGGTTCTCTTGCTTTAAGATGATTCATCAATGCATCGACAGCACTGATTTTGTCCAGATACTCCCATGTAGCCTAGGAGGAACGGTTTCGCTGGCATATACGGGTGGCCACTGTCAACGGCTGTGTGTCATTGGGAGGGAATTATTATCAGTTGGCAAGGCTCACAGCATATTTACGAGGATTATGCAGTCCTTGCTGAGGCACCATGTTATTCATCAGTGAGTCATCGTATTCTATTCTATATATACACCCGACATATCTCCTAGTGACAGCGGAACTCGGGATACAGGAGTCAGGATGAGGATGCCATGATGATTAGATGCCACTCGCGCTATGTATATAGACGGATGTCTATCACCAATGTCACAGCATATGGTAGACAGTCGACCACTTACCCCTGCAACCGTACGCCGCTATACACTTTCCACACATGCCGAGCACGGTACGCCCATTTAACCTCGTTCTTCTCCCTGGACGATACTTAGCAGATTGATGACAATGCTTATCCTCGGCCAGGAAGCCTCTTCGGACCAACAGACGTCTGCAGTGAACGGCGAGATGTCTTCAACTCACGCGTCCAAATCGGACAGTAGCTCATCCATCACGCTCGACGCAAGCGAATTGGGGGAGTTTACAGACGCTTTTCTGTGTGGCCGATGCAAGCAGCGCAAATGCCGCTATCGCCAGGCGCAGACACACAGCGCTGATGAACCAATGTCTACGTTCATCACTTGTACGGTTTGTAACAATAGGTACGTCACCAGTCTCTGTGTGTCTTAGAGAGCGTTGAATGAGCGTTGTTCCAGGTGGAAGTTCTCTTAGAAGAGGCCTTGATCATCCTTCCTCTATGCATCTTTGTTTGTACACTTGCTATTGCTTTTTAATGCTACGTTCCTGTCCTATCCATTGCTACATAATCATACTTTGACCTACCGAATTGCAGATACCCTCGTCACGCGCCGAGTCCCTATTTAGACCCAGCCCCCCATTACCGAAAGCTTGCCGTGCTCGAATGAACCTGGGTTAACTTTGAAGGCGATTAATCACCAATGTCGACTCCATCCGGATATTCTCACTTGAAGTCCTAGCTTTATCCCATTTGGCTATTCACCTTGGTATCTTCGCTCGCAGATTAGACGGTTGTCGATACTAACGGTATATCCACATCTTCTTGTCACTTGACCAAGACCTACAACACATTCACGTCGGGTACGAGGCATCTAGAGGCTTTACGAGCTTGTATTTACGAGGATGATTTGATTCTTACTCAGATTCTCCGTTTTGCATCAGTGAGTCATCCATCGTTCCAATGTTCTATCTATATAATGCTGTCCGACGTATTTCCCGGTTCCTACGGGACTCAAGATACGGAGTCAGAAAGAGGAACCCGTGGTGATCAGTTGCCACTTAGCCTGTGTATATATACGGGTGTCTATGACCGATTCCACAGCACGCGATAGCCACTCGACCACTCACCCCTGCAACTATACACTTTCCTAACATGTCTCAGGCTAGAACGGCACGCCTATTCACCTTCGTATTCACCCTGGATAATGCTCGGCAGACTGATGGTAATGCTTGTCTTCGCTCACGAAACGTCTTCGAGCCAGCAAACGTCTACCGTTGACAACTCGACATCTACGACTCACGAGGCCGAACCACCAAGCACGCTCGATGCAGGCGAAGCAGGGCAGTTCACAGACGCATTCAAGTGTGGACGACGCAAGCAGCGTAAATGCCGCTATCCCCAGCTGCAAGCAGGCAGTGCTGGCGACCCTATGCATATGACTGCTTTCATCACTTGCACATTGTGTACGTACTCATGTTTGCCGGTGTGTTCACGACGATACTCACGAAGCGACACTGCAGGTGAAGCTTCTCGTGAAGTTAGACCGTTCATGCTATGTCGTAGCATGCTATGTTTGCACTTGCTGTTGCCTTTCGCAAAAGCTCCGTTATATGGTTCATAGGAGTAATGGCTAGATTCCGTGCTACGGGCAGAACAATGTTTCCGAACTGTTCATACTACACTGGACAGTGAAGCCGTGGGCCAGCACTGCTTTTCATGGTCTTGTTGTGAATGGGTTCGAGTGCGCGTGATACGTGGTACTCGAAGCTTGAAGCATGTTGTACCGGGTACAACTTTCGAGCTTTAGATCTCTAGGCATCGATGAAGTGCGAGTGTGCCACAGATTACTTTCTCGAAGAGCGCGCCCATGCTCGTGTCCTTTGGGCGTTGACCGCATTCAGTCTGATCTGATACCCCCATGGCCAGAGGATACTTACCCACTTCCACCTCGCCCTTACAGCGCCTTCACTCAAGCAGACTTTGAACACTGTAGTTTATCGACTCACTGTGCTCTCACCATCACCCTTTCAGATAGCACTTACGCTGCAAGACTTCGAGTTTTCGATCTGTATCGCTGTGCGGTGATTACGGACCACAACGAATGCAAAAACACCGGGAGGCTGGTAAGGCCAACTGCAATACGTGATCTTCTGCGCATTCTGCGCATTCTCTCCATATACCGGTGTAGTAAAATGGGACTGCGGTCCGTCAAGATTGCCCCCTGTGCGCATGTACAGCATGGTACGTGATACTCATAGAACGTGTACATTTACGCTCGCTATCCTATAGCAATGTATCAAAGGCCTCTGAAGAAGGCTTTAAGGTAAGTACGCACATGCAACTTATTATCAGAGAGCTACGTAACCATGCATAGTCACCCACCCGTGTCACGTATAGAAGGCCACGAAAGCACTGTCGGAGTGCAAGTTCTTTGTTCGTTACGGGCCTTCCTGTGACCGTCATGGGCGTAGCGGCTACCCTGGCGGTATGGCGGTGTATGATTGTCTTCCACGATATCGACGCAACTGTCCGATGGGTATCGGCCCTCAAACTCAGCCTGAACATCAGCCGAGGTACCCTGCACGTTAATCTCCTTGCTAACTGTCCATGGCGATGAATAACACATGCACAAAAATGCATAGGTATGAGATTGAATCGATCTTCTATGGGATAATTATGCTCATACCAACTTGCTGTGCGGCAGCACAGCTGGTAGCCTCACTCCCGCAGGCCGACAGGAATGATATATTTAGTTTGAGTCGGGGTCAAGCGCACAGGTTGTACAGCGTCTGTGCCTTGATCCCTGTCAAATTGGCATCGCCAGCGCACATTACACAGGCCTTGTATTGTTTCGTGGGCGCGTTCAAATGTTGTTTCTACACCGCTCTCATGGATATGGCTGTCGGTGCATTGACAGAATTATACAGTGAAAGGTCAGAATGGCTCAATAACTTCTCTCGAGTTTGTGCGATACTAAAATTATGACCCGGGAAGCAAGGACATGAGCTAAACCGAACGTCGGGACGCGCCCAAATATCCACGACTATCCGATCGCAACAGTTTTGGCTTTGTAGTGCAGGCTAGGAAGATCAAGATCTTGCCTGTCGTGATGGGCGAGGCATATGTAGGGTAGCAAACCGATCATCAATGAGCACACCGCATTGTGGCCTCAACGCGACTATAAAGCACCCCAGGGTGCGTGTTTCAGCCGTCTCATCCTCCCCCTTTTCCCTCCTTCTCTTTTCCTTTCTCTTCTTCTCGTGCAGGATGAAGGGCGTACTTTTAGCAGGTTTTGCAGCGACACTACTTTCCGACGCTTATGCAGCACGACCGTTGCCATTTGCTAAGCGAGCATCTACCACCGGAGCATCCTTCTCTGCACAACGAGGTACCGGCTTGGTGCCACACCGTGGCGCGTCGAAGACCTTGTCAACACAGGCGCAGGGCTCGTCCCTCAGCGACGATAGCGATCTTTTGGTCAGTATCTTCGTGTCTACCATCAAAGTGTGTAGGCTCACCCTTTCGCACAGTATCTCCTCAATATCACTCTCGGAGGAACGAGTGCGTCAAAAACGTCCTATCAAAAATGATGATAGGTCGAACTAACGTTTTCTGTAGCGTTCACATGCCAGATCGATACTGGCTCGTCCGACTTATGGGTTATTCCGCCCAACCACCACCCACTGAAGACCACAAACGAAACCCAGGTGGCTGCGGCCATTGAATACGCAGATGGTAGTGGCGTGTCCGGTCTCGTTGATTTTGCCGAGCTTCTCGTTGGCGGATACACTGTCCCATCTCAAGGTGTGCATCTCATTTTCACTGGCCTTAAGTTGATTGCGGATTGTTAACACTACGAAGCTTTCATCAACCCCAACAAGACGAAGAACGTCGCCCAACTGTTAGACGCAGATGCCGGCATGAACTGTCTGATCGGCTTGAGCTTCGACCTGCTCTCTGAGGTCAACAACAACATCATAACTGCCTTCGGGAACACGACGTTAGGCCAAACTCCCCTCTCGAACATCTTCGACCAGAACCCCTCGCTTCCCAACTGCCTCGACATCCATCTCCAACGCTCCGACGATCTTGAATCTACTGGAAGCGGTCTGATCCTTATTGGAGAGCACTCTGACGAGCATGGTAACATTACGGCGCAGCCAATCCTGAACACCGTGGCCGAGACTGAGTGGGTCGTTGAGGTCGACGCGATCACCGTCGCTGGGAAGTCTTTGAAGTTTGAGAAGAGCGCAGTACCAGGTCTTGAGAACTCGAAGAAACTCGGTGGACTGCTGGACAGCGGCTCCAGTGCACTTATCCTACCGGACAAAATGGTGAACGAGGTCTTCAAGAGCATCCCCAACTCTTTCTACTCGAAAGAACAAGGTACCTGGATCGTCGACTGCTTGAGCTCTACAAACGTATCGATTACTATGGGGTGCGTTGCCGCCGCGGTTGTCCTGCTCTCTGCGTCCTTTACTAATAACCTCGCAGTGGTATCGATTATCACGTTCACCCGCTGGACCTCACTCGTCTCAGCCAGTTTGAAGTTACCGACAAGGGAAAGAAGGAGAACATTACGGTCTGCTCAAGCTTTGTTGACCCTGTCGGTGACTCTTGTGGCGACGGATGTGACTTGATCATGGGTGACGTGTTCCTCAGGAATACCATTACTTCGTAAGTCGCATTGAACTTCTTTATGCTTTTGTCGGACTTTGATGACGTTTGGCGTAGATTTAACTTCGGCAACTGGACACACGCCTCGACCCCCAATGACGGCAGCTTTATCCAACTCCTCCCACTCACAAACCAGAGCAATGCCTGGTCTGACTTCTTGGAGACCCGCAAGGCTAATCTTAAGTCCCTTCCCCGCGCACCGCCAATCTACGAGCTGCGCCTTCTCCTCGCCGAGCAGAGCGACGATGAAACTTCCGACTCGACTGACTCGTCTACCACCGACGACTCATCGACGCAACACCTCACTACCAGCGGCGGCGGTGCGAAGGCAGCACTGGCAGACGACACGACCAGCGACAACTCTCAGCTCGTTTCTCTTGTCGAGAAATACGGCCCGGTCATCATCGGGCTCCTTGCAGGGAACATCCTTATTGGTGTCCTCCTTCTAGTGGTTGGCATTGCTACCTGTTTGCGCAAGCAGAGCGTCAAGGCGCGAAGTATCAGCCCGTCCTATGCTCCTGTGCGGTTCAAGGAGGCGGATAGCGGTCTCGATTCGTCGTATCGTGACGATTAGGAAAAAGTGAAGAGGATGCCGTATGCTTGATTTTCCGTTTTGTGTTTTGCTTGTTGTTCTTTTACTGCGGACATTGGGCATGTGCACGATCGTTGTATCTACATTCATTTAAGTTATATACTGACTCAACTGAAAACAGATCGAAGTGGCAGGCAGAATTGGCGGCTCGACCAAATGGAAAGTGGTATCGCATACACCATCGACGGGCGTGCAGCTATAACATCTATACATCGGATATACGTGATGGCCTTGTGGATCCTCAGGCCTCGGTCTTCAAGAAAGTACGTAATCGTATGCGTGAGAAAGATCGAAAGAGCCATATTACTTACTTCGAGTCGAGCCCCTTGGGCATTAAGGCTTCGCCTTCATCTTGCCCGATACCCCCATGATCAGGGATTCAGACACATCCATCTCGCCTTCCCAACGTGGCGCTGTTAGTATTCAATCCTGCAGAGCCATAGCCATCTATCTATTGCGCTCTCGCTGTTGAGCGGTGATTACGGACCTCCGAGGCTGAGCAATACGTGAACTTCTGTAGATTCTGCGCATCTCTCAGAACGCATCTCTCCATATACATTGGCAGCGGTGCAGCAACAAGGGGGCTGCAGCCCGTCAGAATCGCCACCTGTGTGCATATACAGCAAGGTACGTGATTTATACCTGCACCACTACGGCAGATCATGTTGCGTACACTTGCTAATACTATATGGCGATGTACCAGAGACTCTCTAAGAATAGGCTCGTGACCAGCCTCTATATACTTCGTACCTCGGAATATAATAAGGAGGCTTTGTAGTGAGTATGAGCATGCTACTTGTCATTACAGAGCCGCATAACCGTTTCGATCAATCACCGTCGTAAGTGCCACGTACCGTATAGAGGACCTGGAAGTACTCACCGAGTGCAGGTGTTTTGTTCGCCACGGGCCTTCCTGTGATCGTCATGAGCGTATCGGTCAGCCCTTGCGGCATGGCGCTGTATGATTGTTGTCGAGAGGGTATCGGCGCCCCTCAAAGGCCGCCTCAGCCTGAACATTAGCGGAAGCACCTCGCACATTAATGCTCGCTCTCCATGGCAGTGAGGGAGAAACATAGGTGTGAGGTTATATCGATGATCTTCATATGGTAGTCATGCTCATACTTACCTGCTAGCTTCACTCTGGCAATTTGAAGGCCGCCACGAACGATATACTTACTGTAGTTTGAGTCGGTCAAGCGCACAGGTTGTACAGCATCATCGCCAGCGTAGATTGCATAGGCCAGTAAGTATCTCGTGGGCGCGGTCAATCGTTTCTACGCCAGGTCAGGCTGGCTGCTGGTGCATTCACTCACATCATAAGAGGTCAGAAACGCTGAACAACGCTCGTGTTTGTGCTATACTGATCATCATGGCAGGAGCTATCCGGGACCCGCCCAACCATCCGAGCGTAACAGTTTTGGGTTTGTATTGCAGAAGATTAAGGTCTCCCCTGTCGTGATGGCCGAGGCCGTCAATATGTAGGGGCAGCAAGCCGATTATCAACGAACACACGCATTGTGGCCACACTTCGACTATAAAAGTACATCTAGCGTGCGCGTTTCAGCCTTCTCATCCTCTTTTTCACCCCCTTCACCCCCCTTTCTTTTCCTTCCAAATTGTTACGACTCGTGCAGGATGAAGGGCGCGTTATTGACAGGTGTTGCAGCAACGCTACTTTCGGAAGCTTACGCGGCGCGACCGCTGCCGTTTGGCAAACGGGCATCGACCACAGGAGCATCGTTCTCCGCACAACGAGGTACCGGCCTAGTTCCACATCGCAGCGCGTCGAAGGCCTTGTCGACACAGACGCAGGGCTCGTCCCTTAGCGACGATGGTGATCTTTCGGTCAGTATCTTCGCCTCCCTACTAAGTGCGCCGGCTGATCCTTTCACATAGTATCTCCTCAACATTACTCTTGGAGGATCGCGTGCGTCGATATGTCTTGTCATAATTCTTGACAGGTCAGACTGACATTTCTTGTAGCCTTCACATGCCAGATCGACACTGGATCATCGGACCTATGGGTCATCCCTGACAATCATCACCCAGTGAAGACCACAAACGAAACCAAGGTGGCCGCGGGCATCACCTACGCAGACAACAGTGGCATTTCCGGTCTTGTCGACTTTGCTGAGCTTATCGTGGGCAGATACACCGTCCCATCCCAAGGTTTGTGTTCAATCCTTACGAGAGTTGATTGGAGTCGTTTACACCATGAATCTAGCGTTCATCAACCCTAACCACACGACGAACATCGCCCAACTTCTCGACGCAAGTGCTGGCCAGAACTGTCTGATCGGGCTCAGCTTTGACTTGCTCTCCAATGTCAACAACCACATCGTACAGGCGTTCGGCAACACAACTTTGGGTCAGACGCCCCTCTCAAACATATTTGATCAGAACCCCTCGCTTCCCAACTGCCTTGACCTCCATCTCCAACGCTCGGTCGATCTCGAGGACACAGAAAGTGGACTGCTGCTTATTGGCGAGCACTCTGACGAGCATGGGAACATTGCAGCGCAGCCGATTCTGACCACTGTGACTGAGACTGAGTGGGTCGTCGAAGTGGACGCGATCACTGTTGCCGGAAAGTCTCTGAAGTTTGAGGAGAGCACGGTACCAGGCCTTAAGAAGTCTAAGAAGCTCGGTGGACTGCTGGACAGTGGCACCAGTGCGCTGGTATTACCGGAAAAGATGGTGGACGAAGTCTTAGCGAGCGTCCCTAACTCTTTCTACTCGAAGGACCTAGACACTTGGTTTGTCGATTGCTTGAGCTCCACGAATGTGTCGATCACTATAGGGTGAGTCGTCGTCTCATCTGCTATCTATGTACTTCACTAATAACCTTTCAGTGGTGTTGACTACCATATTCACCCGCTGGATCTCACCCGTATCGTCCAGCTTGAAGTTACCGATAAGGGAAAGAAGGAGAACATTACAGTCTGCCCAAGCCTTATTGACCCTATCCGTGATGACTGTGGCCGCCGATGCGACTTGATCATGGGTGACATGTTCCTCAGGAATACCATTGCTTCGTAAGTCTTACTTGCCTCCTTCTATGCTCGAGCCGGACTCTGATTAATATTACCTCTGATGTAGATTTAACTTCGGAAACTGGACACACGCCACGACCCCCAACGATGGTAGCTTTGTCCAACTCCTCCCGCTCACCAACCAGACCGATGCTTGGTCTGACTTCTTCGCTACCCGTAGAGCCAACCTCAAGTCGCGCCCTCGCGCGCCCTCGATCTCCGAGCTGCCAACTCTCCTCGCCGTGTCGAGCGACGATGACTCTTCCGACACCACCAACTCGTCGACGCAAAACCTCACTACCAGCGGCGGGGGTGCAAAGGCAGCACTGGTAGACGACACGACCAGCGACAATTCCCGGCTCGTTTCTCTGGCTGAGAGATACGGCCCAGTCATTATCGGGCTTCTCGCAGGAAACATCCTTGTTGCTGTTCTCCTTCTGGTCGTCGGTATCGCCACGTGTTTGCGCAAGCAGAGCGCCACAGCACGGAGTATCAGCCCATCGTATGCTCCTGTGCGGTTCAAGGAGGCGGATAGCGGTCTTGACTCGACGTACCGTGACGACTAGGACGACGGAGACGGGTGCGATATGCTTGATTTCTTCCACATCTTGGTTTTTGCTTGTTGTTCCTTTGCCGCGGACACTGTTGGGCTGTATCTACATTCATCCAACTTATAGTACCTGCTCAATACTGAAGACAGATCAAAGTGACAGGCAGAATCGGCGGTTTGGCTACACATGTAAAGCGACATCGCTTACACCATCGACGGGTGTGCAGCTTTAGCATATATACACCCTGCAAGAGAGTATGTTGCCGTATGCATGACAAAGATTGAAAGCGCCGTCGTATGTAGTTGTCACGTTCTGCTCGGACATCGTTACATGCTTGCTTTCAAAACCTATACTGTATCTCGAAAGGTTGTGCGAATTGCGGCTACATGCTATCATACAATTTGAGTATACACTTCGGTCATAGCGCGAGAACACGGTGATAGAACAATACTAAATTACAGACGAGGGTATTGAGCGATGTGCCATGGGTATACAGCTACAAAGTGATGCAAGGATGGGGATCTGCTAGACGTCATGAAGCTAAACCGGAGCATTACAAGACCTAGAGAGAGTCAGCACGTCTTCTAGAACGCTTGAACGAGCAGACGTATAAATAATTGGAGTAGTCGTAGACAAGATGGCTTTCTGGCTTCTCTAGCCTGAAGAGTATCGGGACCATGCCCCATAAATATCCGCGTCGATAAAGGATCCTAGAGCGAACCGACAATTGAAGAAGGAAACCCAGTCGGCATCGCGTCTGCGATCAATTTCCAGGCTTTTGTGCAAGTCTCGCAGCCATCTCAGAGGGTCGCCAAAGAGTAGACTCTCGAACATCTTAGTGTCGTCGATTCTCGGAAAGTCCCACCAGCTTTCCAACGAGCAATGGCATTTCTCCGCATCCGGCATCTCACAATCCTCGTTGTAGTCCTCGTCAAGATGCTCCCATATCACCTTCGTCGCCATTTGGAACGCAAGTACGCGGAGAGCCTCCCTTCCCTCCATGATGTGGCAGAGGATGGGAGCGGGCAGGTCACCGAGAAGATTAGAGAATGAGTATGTGTTGTCGATGACCTTTTCGATGTCGTTGTTGGAGTTGTCATAGTAGGCAACGGTGCGATCTATGGTGCAGGCGGTATGTAGCTCGTAGTATGCAACCGGCAGTATATCTGTAGCATTCACTTCGTGTGCCACGTTAATAACTTGAGCTTCAGGAGGGAAGAAATTATCTGCAGTAAGCGATGCAGGGCACAGAATATATTATAGAGCTCTCACCAATGAGGGGGGTCGGAATTGGCCTCCGCCGTTTGGCAGGTGGCTCGTCCAAGTCCCACTTGTCGGATGTCAACAGTCGCTGTCGCTCATCCCAGTCCCTGAGCCGACGTGGCCAGAGCAACGAAAGTATTTTTACTAGATGATCCCGTAGTTTTGTCAGCTCGTATTTCCCAGCAAGCCGCAATGGTCCCAGAATGCGCTTGAGATGAGACTGCCAGTCGCGAGAGCTTTGGTTGAGGATGGGAACCAGGCTGTATGCGTGATATTTACGAGTATGAACTGAACCTTCATGTAGTCTCACCTGGGATCGTACAACATACCGAGAAGACCCTTCACATCATCGGAGTCGTCAGGGAGTGTTACGAGAGAAACACCTTCGTACTCTTCCATTGTTTTACCTTGTTCGCGGAGGCGAGGACTATATTACCGTCGTGCATCCATATTTCAGCATCTTGCACGACACCCTCCTTGTTCATTTCGCAGCTGGTAGTTGAAGACCCTCCTAAGTCCATGGAGCTTTAAAGCTATAGCTTGCGGCTGATGAGTCTTGTTTGAGGTTTTGTAAGACTGTTTCGTACTCGATTGTGGTAAGTTACAACCTTAAGCTTGAAGCCTTCCGAACAGCCTGAGCCTGAGCTTGATGATTAAAAGCGCTAGCCTGAGCACACTGTGACCGTGACCTACTGTGACGATCTCAGTTTCCGTCACAAGCACGTTATGCGGTCACGTTCTGTGACTGATTAGAGTGCTGATTGCATGGACGGCCACACCGGCGATGCCACTAGTACTGCCAGGTAGTGGCAGCCACGATTGTAGCTACTAGTACGACATCGATGCACTTTGTACCCAAGGCTCTTCTGTACACGTACACAGACAAGACCTCATTCAGTGACGGCCACAGGGATCATTCGGAAGCTCCATGGAATCGGGAGCTTCTAGTACTGGCGAGAACAGTGCCAGTGTCGTTTACCTCCAAGACTCTGACATCTGGATGCATGACGGCAACATTGTCATCTCCGCTGTCGACAAGGATAAAACGACGACACATCTATTTCGATGCCATAGATCAGTTCTCGAGAAACACTCTTCTGTGTTCAGGGATCTTTTTATGCTACCCCAAGGTAACACCATCGAGCAGTACGAGGGTGTCCCTCTTGTGAAACTCCCCGATGACTCCGCCGACGTGAAAGGCCTTCTTGCTATGCTGTACGACCCCAGGTAAGGTCCAAAATATTATGCTCGCGTTCGCAATATTTATAACTATGCGTACACAGTTTGGTTCCCGTCATCAACAATGATTCCCGTAACTGGAAGTCTCACCTCGAGCGCATCCTGGGACCGTTGCGGCTCTCCGGAAAATACGAGCTGACGAACCTGCGGAATCACCTAGTAGGGATCCTTGCAGTACTTTGGCCGTCTCGGATCAAGGACTGGGATGAAAGACAGCGGCTGTTGAAAGCCCAAAAATGGGACTTTGACAAGCCACCTGCTGAACAACGCAGACCGATCCCGGTCTCTCTTATTGGTGAGAGCTCTGCCGGTTGACTCGTCCACGCTCGTCACTAATATACTCCGAAATAATTACTCACGCTTAAAGTTCAAGTTATTATCGTGGCACACGAAGTAGACGCCATGAGCGTACTACCCGCTGCTTATTACGAGCTACACACTGCCTGCATCATTGACCGCACCCTTACTTACTACGACATGGACGTTCCTGGCATTGAGAAGGTCCTCGATACGACATACTCATTCTACAGCCTTCTAGGCGGGTTACCCGCCCCTCTCCTCTGCCACATCATGGAGGGGCGGGAATCCTTCCGCGTGCTTTCGATCAAGATGACGACAGAAGTCATATGGAAGCACGTTGAAGAGGGCCCATACGAAGATTGCACTGGGGGGGACGAATGCTCCATTACAGACTGGTGGGCATATCGGAGAATGGACTACGATCGAGAGATGTTCGATCGTCTCATGTTCGGCGATCCTCTGAAATGGCTAGCAAACCTGCGCGAGGAACTCCACCTTCACGATGAAGACAGCAGTTGGAGCAACTGTTACTCTTGTCGATCGCATCTGGGATGGCTGATCAACGGCGCCCGCGAGTATCTGTGGGGCATGGTGCCGATACTTTTCAGGCTAGAGACAAAGGAGAGCCTGGAACGTCGGGATCTGCCAGTGTACTGTTATTCCGATTATCTGTACGTCCAGTCCGAGTAGTAACTACTTGTTGCTGAAGTGCTGACTTTGACTGTTTTGTAGATGTGGCGATGCTCCAGTTTAGCATTACTACTTACCTATACAATTGCATAGTGTTGATGGTGTGATGCACAATGCCGTTGATAGGGGGTTTGTGTTGAACATCGCTAGAGTAAACACGATTTATAGCTGAGAGGAGGAATTGTATTATAGTAGTGCTTAGAGACGATCCGGAATCACTGACACGATATACCAGAAGGAGAGAGAGTCACTACGTGAACAGAACGTGTGACAAATAGTTAACAACCCATTAACACAATAACGGACGCCTTATTTATGCTATCGTGTTCCAAGTTGATCTCTTCTAGCCGAGCGATATGACGAGATCGCTGTTGCGTTGTCAGAGATAGAAAATCTCATACAAATATACTGTGCGGATTCTGCTTATTGGTCATCGGATATTATTCCTGCAACACAATAATGTGATTTACACACGTATCCGCGATACTAGACTACTCACCAGAACCTCTCGTGTCCATATTATCCGATACCCTCTTCGCGCTCCTTGACTCCGAACTTGTAGGGAATCTCGTCCCATATGGATAGCTTCGCCGCTTTGATCAACTTAGGTGTCTTCTCCTGGCATCCCCTGCACACTTCTAATGAGTAGCTAGCTTGCTCGTAAGAATGGTATTTGAAGGTGTCAAAAGCGCTCTTGCTCAGGTTCTCTAAGCAAGTCAGAGGGTCCACTGGCATGTGCAGGTGTCCGTTCTGTATAATTCGGATGGCAGTAGAAGTCCACCACTCTCAGAGTTTCGTGCGACATCTGCCAGGGGCACCATCGATTTTCGTACCTCTTGGCATCAAGCATACTGAAGTACCAGCGTATGCAGTAGACTCTGAGCAGGACGAGTTGGGAACATGGTTATATAATGGGACGTGGGGTAGGCGCATTGTGGACCTCGTTGTACCCTCATGCCGATAAGTGTCACGATCATGATGTAGTTCCCAAGAGTCGCGTGACCCACTGTTACGAACGTTCAGGTTATGTCGGTCGTCCTGATGAGCGTGATATTAATTGCTGGGATTACAGCACTATATACAGCATTATATAGTATCTGAGTCTCTGCGATCGGTTGCGTTGTTAGTTTACACGACAAAAAAGGATCATCAAGTACTCACAAATATGGGCTGAAGTCGAACGGCTTGACCGTGCCATCTCGCGGCTTGTGGCAAAAACGATACGGTATCTCGTCCCAGAGATATTGCCGCGCTCTATCGATAAGCTTCTGTACCTTCTCGTTACAGTCAAGACATAACACGGAACGAGATGGACCAAGTTTCAGATCTTTGTCGAGCTCCTGGCGCAGGTAAAGTAAAACCCTGATGGGATCGTGGAAGAGGAAATCGTTCTGTTCATATTGATTATACTGATCGTCCCACCACGTAGAAATACGTGACGAGCACGGACGTCCGTTGGGTGAGGATGGTTGGCAACACACAGTTGACATCTTGTATGGCAGAGCGGATTTCATCAACTTGATGACTGCGACACGAAGCCACTCTCTTCCATCGAGAAGCTGTAGAATATAAACTTGAGGCAGAGTCGAAAGTTTGCGGCTGGGCGGTCTATATGGGTGACGTGTTGTGGCGTCGACAATCTGCCACAGGTAACGACTGAGTTCGTACATCGCGGAGTGTGCTATATCGGGAACGTCGGCTTCGTGCGCGAGATTGATTGCTGTGACTGTGCGAGCAATGAACAAGTAAAAGAAGCGAGAGCAGCAGAAGACCTTACGTGGATCGGGAGGGTGAGAAGGTGAAATTTGAGAGCTCGACGTCAACTTGATCCGTTCATCCCATTTGACCAATGTGGTTGGCCAGTAGACTTGTATGACTTGGCACAGGCGGGTATGCAATGCAGTGAACTCATACTTCGCAGATAAGCGGAGTACCCCTGCAATTGCGTCCATCTCGGTATTCCACTCGCTAGCTGGCCGCCCTCCTGGGACAGGTACACCACTGAAAAAGTTGTGTATGTGGTTATTAATATATGACATTGATTGTATGGACAACAGCTTGCCTAATAGGGTCGTATAGCATTCTCAGAAGTTCCTTAATGTCTGCGAAAGGGTCTGGAAGTCGCACGAGAGGGAGCCCCATGTACGCATCCTCAGGGGCGGATGAGGGTGGAATGGCAAGCATATCGCGAAATACAGGTGAGTGCTGGCTGAGGATTATGCTGTGGCATTTGAACAGATGAAGAACCTCATCCCATTCGGAGTCACGGTCCTCTTTGTTACAGTCTTCGACTCGGACGACGCCTATGACAACGTTCCCGTCCTTCTCCCAGATATCGCTGTCTTCTTCATATTTGGTTGCGACGCTGGTCTTGCGCCGTTTCGCCCCAGCTATGGGGACTGGAGAGGCCATAAACTGGGTAAACCTCGAAGGACGTCGTAGTATGATCAACGAGGGCGATATGATGGGCCACTGTGCCATCAAAAGACGAGCGCCCAGCAGTCTAGTAAATAGCAGTCCTCAAGCCTCTTCTTGTCGCCCACTTCTCGTATTTCCAAGTACCCATTTGCCTAAAATTATGGCAAACCCTTCTACTGGAGTGAAACGTCGTCGAACAACTGAACCTTCCAAGTTCTTGGAAGATACCAATATCTGGGCAGACGATGGCAACGTCGTCATAGGCGTCGAAGTTGATACAAAGGAGCCTGACACAGACAAGGTTCTTCATCTGTTCAAGTGCCATACATTCATTCTAGGACAACATTCGTCCGTCTTCCGAGATATGCTAGCCATTCCACCTTCATCTGCGGCCGAGGACACGTATAATGGGCTTCCTCTCGTGCGACTTCCAGACCCCTGTGACGACGTAAAAGGACTACTGCGAATGCTGTATGATCCTATAGCGTAAGCTGCGAACGATGCAAAATGCTCTTAGCTCATCATTCTACCTACATCATCTCCAGTGGAATACCTGTACCGGGTGCTAGGCCAGCAAGCGAATGGAGGACTGAGGCGGCCGAAATCATGGGTCCCCTTCGCCTCTCCGCGAAATACGACTTCAAGGCATTGCACGATCGCCTCGCTCAGGTCCTACAAGTTCACTGGCCTAGCACGCTGGAGAAATGGGATCAAAGCTGTCAGCTTCTTTTAAATACTCCTGTCTCCAATGGCCCTGACGCAGGTAAGATCACACTTTAAGTCATCCGGATATGCGCTTATTGAGCAGACTGGCAGTGACAATAATAAATCTCGCCTACTATGCTAACGTGGAGGGTGTATTGCCTGCTGCGCTATACGACTTCAACTGTTCACTGTGGGAGCCCAGTCGTTCCTACGATACTACGGGCAACACAATCGTGCGCTCAGGCTTGAACTCCATTTACCTTCCTAATCTCCTTGAGGGACGAGATTAGCTTCGCGTGGCTGTTGTCAAGTTGTACAACACGGTTCTACCGCACAAAAGGTTCGTACATAATGATTTGCACTTGGACAACATACTATTTACGCCTGAGCGGGTCGTAATTATTGACTTCGGGTCTGCGGGATTCAGAGAAAAGGCTGAGGAATGAAAAGATTGGTGAAAGACGGTTTCCTTCATTGCGGATGGTAAGTGGATACGAAGACATCCGGAACGAAAGAACAAGAAAGTCTGGGACATGGTGCCTGAAAATGTGCGGTCCTTGAAGGGCATACAGCAACCGCTGATATGTGTTTAAATGTAGCGTAGGTCGTCTGTTGATCCCTGCGCCTCTGGCCCCCGAATCTAGTCAACTACCGAAATCTACATCTTTACCTCGAGGTAGAAGCCAGCATAGTATTGAGAGCCATCATGATCAGTTACATGGCTAGGCGGCCAGCGCTGCAGCTGCAGTAGCTCTCACTGTCTAATGTGTCTCCCCCCTCTGTACATGTATCGCCGCATCACTCAGCTTTATAGTCACGGTATCGTAATACCCAGGATGTCGGAGTGAATCCCTTGATCACGCCGATTTGAGTCGCAGGGTGCGCCGGCTCCGAGTCCAGCTCGGTTGACGCTGACTAGTACTGACTTACAACCTGCATTCGCAGGTCCTTTCTCTTCTCTTTGGAACACTCCAAGAAGGCAAGGTATGTATCGTTGGTGCGCAGTGATTACTCTCATTCATAGAAAACGAGATGCTCACGACGAAATCCTTGCTCTAGGTACCGCCTGCCAGTCACCCAGAACAAGCCCTCTTACGCCAACTCGGACAGTCGAAGCGGTGTGGCGTATACGTTCCTAGCGTCCCAGTCTGCCCTACCAACTTCCACATACTGCCACGGTTACGGAGGCCACATATTCGACGAACGTTGATATTTGACCATGACACTCTCCTCGCAAACTCCAGTTCCCGCCATAGTGCCTTCCATGTTCCTTCCTGGAGCGACGGTCACTTTCACTGGCACTACACAGCAGTCTATGCCAGACAAACCCACTACAATAACGTTCACTATCGTACACGTCTTTCACCCCTTCACGAAGAGTGTTACTCTTCGAGTCTGCTCGCAGCAGCTCGGGTCAGAAGACGTCATCTTGAAGATCTACGACCCGCGCTTCACAGATGAGAGACGGTATCGCGAACCCTACAAACCTTGGAACTCCGCCACCGAAACACTGGCATCCACGATGTACGAGCTAGGACACTATGACGATAGAAGTCGATACGATGACTCGCCTGACCCACAAGACCTCGCGGGTGTTGCAGCCCGTGACGCATTGTGGGAGGCGTGCTACCGTGACACGGTCTTCAATAGCTACGAGAACGAGTGCAGGGCTTACCGTGAATTAATCGAGCTACAGGGCACTGCCATCCCCCGGTTTCTGTTTTCTGGCACGATACATCCTAATCCAGACGACGAACGACGCACCATTGAAGTACCCGCCATTGTATTGGAATATATCCCTGACGCCGTCTCGATGGCCAAGTTACCCGAGGATGCGCTTACCGTCGATCTATGCGTGCAGCTTGTGAAAGCGGTGGACAAGTTCCCTCGGTATGGTGTCATCCACGATGATCTCCACTTGGAAAACATACTGTTCACTCCTCGACGGGTCGTGATAATCGACTTCGGATGCGCAGGGTTCAAGGAAGAGGGTGAAGGCGAGGAGGAGTGGACAAAAGCAGTCTCCTTCATCGGGGATCGTGGGAGGATACGAAGACACCTAGAAGCAAAGAATAAGACAGTCTGGGAGATGGTGCCCGAAGACGTACGTAAAGAGCCTGAGGAGTACCAGGCAACCGCGGATATGTATGAAGATTTACAGCAGGTTGAGATTATTCCATGTACTCAGTCCCATTAACCCCCAGCTCGCGAACCTACATCTTTACGGCACGGTAGAAACTAGCATACTATTAGGAGCCATGAGTTACGAATTTGCGCAAATATAGAGTCAACTTGCGAGCAAGGCCAATGGACGTACCATGTTGACTCTATCAATAGGCTCTACATTTCCCTCTCGGATACTCAACGCTTCAACATAGAAACCATTCTTTGTAAACTTGGAGATATACCTGTAGTCTCCGATAAGCGCATTGGTGAGACATGTCCACTTTGTATTAGAGTAGAGTACGAAACATACCATGGCTTCTTTGCGGCTGACCGCCAGAACACTGCTCCACCCTTAGCGAGCACTCGACGCATTTGTGAAATCTCAACCTCCAAACCACAGTCTGAGCCCTATAAAATAGCGGTCGGTATGAGTAGTGTAAAAAGCAAGGACAAGGACTAAGAGGTGGATGAGAGAATCGACTCACAGCTTTAGGGTCAAACCAATCCATATGGTCCATAACGACCATTTTTGTAATCACTCCGTCTCCGAGGCCTTGTAGCGCACTACAAAAACGGCGTCAATTTCCTTGACCGCAATAGGATGGCGATGGTGGGTCTGAGAAAGGTGGCGAATGTGAAGGAGGAACAAAATGAGACGACGTACTCAATGATAGAGTCTGTATGCAACCTTAAGCAGTTCATAACGGCCCCGTCGTTCTTTTGCAACTCTGCGAAGCCTTCTCGTGTGAGGAACAGGGGACAGGAATCGTGGGTGTACCGGCCTAGTAGGCACTACGACCATTCAACAATTCAATATCTGATCAAGACTTGGGTACAAATCTCAGATACTCACCAGAAGATAGTGGTATGCGCCTGTACGCATGTGCGTTTTGCTGTATGTTCGTGTATCGGTAAAATTATGACCTATGACGGAAGACAAGGACTCACTGAGCGATAGGATCAAGAGTGTCCATGGCGTATTGCGCGGCGGACACCCCTTCATTCAGGAAGCAATTCATCTGGTTGATCTAGATCGCTCGGATCAATTCCAACCGCCCTTGACAAGACAAAACACAACGTACGGGTACACCCAGAGCATTCCAACAAAACGCGCTATATGAAGCAAGTAAACGAGTTAAGTACGACTCTAGGGCCACATAAACTTAATCAAGCAATACGGAAGGACTCACGGGTTCGCCAAAAATAGCTTTGCAATCCAAGGCGCAAGTAACACCGGCCTGAGATGCTCATCCCAGATCCGCCCTTGCTCTTCCACCGTCTCCGCGCTCACGAACCTTTTCACCCACTCCTTGACGCCGCCGAGCCAGAACGCCCACTTGGCCAAACGCAGGGCGTGACCGGAGTACCCGCACATGTGGAAGCAGGAGCGGAAGGCAGACGCGTTGGCACGCCAGAATTGGTAGGCACTGGAGAGCAGGGGCGGCATTAGTATTGCCGATGAGAAAAGAGGGTGGAGGATAGCTGTAGAGGGACGTACACTGAAGAGAGGTATGGCGAGAGCTTTGTATCCAGAATCTCTTCGAAATTGTCGATTTTGCCTTCGCCGAACATTGCTGGTAGGGTGGACAAAGACGATATGAGCACATATATAGCAGTTTTACATCAGACGGGATAGATACCCCAGAACTCTTCGTAGGTCAACGCTGAAGCAGCGGCGAGTTTCAGTTCGAGTAGGTGACCCTAGGCACAAATGTTGAAACTGTATAAGCCATGAGCCTGCTTGGAGAGACACCAAACACGCGTACCTGACACGGATTCATGTCAACACAATGAATCCTCTTGGGCTTCGCACTGATCGCGTAGTGCAGCGCGTCTACAAAATTCAGATTCAAATTAGCACGCAGAGTACCCGACTTGTATCTCATACAAACGACAACACATGAAGAAACACTCACTGTCACCAGCAGACGTAATGACAAACAACGTATCCTCCTTGGTCAACTCTAGATACTCCATATCCACCTGCGGGTCCTCCCACGTAAACCCATAGATCCACGTGCGAAATTCCCCGTGCGCTTTCTTCTCTAGGAACGGCACCCTCCAGTACTGGTTCTGATAGTGAAAGGAGCTCAGCGGGAATGCGAACGGCTTCTTCTTGCTGTCTCCTGATACGTTTGAAATGAGGTCGTACGACTCTGACGTCGAGGAGGGGTTGTCGAGGAGAGCGGCCGGGCCGAGTGACAGTGGTGGCATGTCAATGGGTGAGGTCGACGCGGATGACACACATGAGGAAATAGAGGAGAGACGGGGAGAGGTGATGTTCGCGATGAGGGACGGTGAATGGGAGGGCGTGGTGTGTCCGGAACCTGCTGTGTTCCCGGATTCGATCTCGAAAGCGTTGAACGCGCTGGTCGTCGAGCGAGAGCGCGAGCACCCTAGGAAAACATAATATGGGCTATGCAATGGTCAGTATCGGGAAGTGTTATACTAGTCATTAAAATAGAAAGGTGGCAAGAAAAGACGTACATTTGGACTAGCCATGGAACCATATGATTCCGTCCATTGTAGGATCTACCCAAATCACAGAGTATTTAGTCCCACGATACGAAAAAAGCAGCTACGAGACACTTACTTGATCCTATAGCCATGATACAATCAGCTATCACCTCAAACATATGACAACGTACATGACTTACGTTCCAAAGCGATATTCCACATACTCCCTCCTCGCAGACGATAATGACACGTGGTCCAAGTCGAACCAAATTTGCCAGAACCACCGACTAAAGAAGCCCGTCCTGCGTTCGTTGCCGTTTCCAATAGCCTGCTCAAGGGGTGTGCTCGCACGAGAGGACGTGTAAAAGTCGGCGACGCCAATCAAACCGGCTGGGTCCAACCTGGAGGAACAAGGTCAAACCGAAGAAATCAGAGGGTTAAGTGGGAAATACGTACAGCTCGTCGATACGGTCGAGCAAAGCAAAATATGACGGAATCATTGACAGAGAGTAGCTCAATGTGAACAAACTGCGTGATCCGGCAACGCGAGAGTGAGTACGTGTTGACTCTCTCGAAAAAGGGTGCTCGCTCACCTGACAGACCCGTGCGCATTGCCACCCTGATCCCACTCAGGCAACGAGAAAAACGTCGCGTCCTGGCACAATACATGCACATTCTTCCAATCTCGCGCCGAGAACCGTCGTCTGGCGACTTCAAGTAGTCTATAGTAAACATGGAAGAAAGTTTTGAGTCTACGCGGAGAAAGTAATGCAAGTGGTCGGGCCACCTACGGTTCACATAGATCGATGAGATATACAGCGTCAAAGTCGCGGATGGGAAAGTACTTGTCCATTTCCTCGATGTTGAACCCTATAGAGCGTTCAGAAGCTCGTCGTCAGTAAGGGTGAGTTTGAACATGACTGGCCACTAATTTGAGCCCAGATCGCGGCGAATTAGGAGAAAACTGCCCCACTGGCAGCAGAGACGTGGTTGCGTATATTACAGCGTCTCGTAAGACTACCCCGCGACACGAAGGATGCAGCAGCCCGCAGAAAGCCAGAGACAGCCGTCACGCCTCTGCAGCGTCAGCGTCAACTGCCGCCATAACTCCGCCACGGTCAAACGCGCGATGAACGTGCGTCGGCAAACATAGCGGACCCGCAAAGCTTGTAGAACTAAAAGCACGCCAAATAGACAAGTGCATACCTGTTCCGCCACCGATGTCGACCCAAACGAGCGGCTTCTGTGGATTCTGAAGCTTCATGTGGCGCAGGTGGGCTGCGCAGAGACGAAGCAGGGTGTGTCTGCCTCGGAGAAGACGGTGACGAGTTGCATCGTAGACTATGAAGAGAATGGTTGAGTACAGCTTCTCGTTATGAAGACGAAGACATACCGTCAGCTTGACCTTGGTAGAACTGATAACCGACGCCGCATGCCAGTTAGCATGGTAAATTAAACGGACGAAATGGGAGTGCATACGCTATCGAGCCTGCTCTGCTGGGAGCCCTCCTTCTTGCCGATCGGTCGGAAGAAGCACATCCAGGCAAAGACGAAGAAGGGTTTCAAGCTCTTCCACGAAATTGCAAGGACAAGTGAAATAGCAGCCGCGATGGATGCGAGTATGCTAGTGTCGGGCCTCTGGGTATGGCTTGAACTAACGTGTTAAGCTGTAAGCCTGAGACGAAATACATTGTGGATACTGGACTTACTAGGTTGTGTAGCCCATGGCTCCCAAGCAGCCGATGGCTGCGACCTTGTAGGCGGCGCGCATCGCGTTGCGTGGTGGTACAGGGAAGGGTCAGAATATAGAGAGGGAAGTATGGGGAGGTTGCCACCGATTCACTAAGAGTCTCCTATCATATTTAGAATATGCGGGGACAGATATATGTAGGCGGTCGCCTTGGGCATGTTCGTTGCCTGGCGTGGAATCACGATAAACCGCGCATAATCTCAGGGCTGAGCGGTATGTAAGAACGAGTAGGCTGATGCCTCCTTTCTGATTGCAACCCACTGAGTAACACGTACAGGACTGATTCTTGAAAGCATGTGCGACAACAGTCCGCACCTGGGTGAGGATCGATAACGGATAGAGGGATACAAGAATCCACTAAGCCCGTCAAACAAGAAGCAAAAACACTATATACTTACATGAGCGGGTATTCATATCTATGAACGTGCTGTGGTGAATGTCCCGTCACCGTTCAGCAATTAGCAGTGCCAATTAGGAGGCGTTGACTTGGCTGCTGAAGCACGTTCGGACCGTGGCACGATATGTTTGGGCAGAAGTGCAACCCGTGCACTGACAATACATCCGCAGATAGTAAAGAAGAGTCTGATAAGCCACTGAAGGACCGAGAGCTACGCTGTGTGAAGATCAGTTCGATCTTCCAACGGTAGCTAGAACACGTACTGTACACCTCATCTACTCAAGGTCCAACATCACCAGAGCCGCAGTCATTTTGTCCCAGCGTACCAACTTCACACCGACGGGATATGCTCGTGCAGCTAATTACCACTACAGATGGTGGTGGTAGCGAATGAAGAGCCGGAAATCACCACTGGTGTAAACGCGGGACTAGACGCGCAGGAATACGAACGTGCTACTGCCGAATTAGGAAGTCGAAGAGTTCCGCCGCTGGTCCGGCTGCAAATGCTGTGTTCGTGAAGCTCAATAGTTGCCGGAGAACGTGCACTAGTATTTGTCGCTGCGATGAACTTAAGACTCGAGCTGGTTTATAACTCTCGTTGTTCTTTGCACTGGGCGCCGTGAGCAGAGCCGAACACATGAGCGCCTAATGGACCGCATTCTCTGTTACGCAACCATCGACTATAAAGTCACCCTTGACTCGTCTTCAATGTCTCAGCTGTGCTCTCATCGATGGTTGACCCTTGAGCAAAATAATAAGGACTTACGAATGGAGGCTAGGCTTGTCAGCATGCTATTGAACATGCATCACACGGGAAACGTTTGAAGGACCACGTTCTCTTCCTCATTCGCCCTTCCTAGGAAATAATAGCGTGGATCGGCGAACGCGCTGTGGCTGAACCACGCAACTCTGAATTAAGAATTCTCAGCTTATCTGGGCCCTCGGAAGAAACGATTAGATATCGGACAGCTCTGACAAGACACCAGGACAGGGTTAGCCTGAATCGAACCAGTCAAAGGGTCCGCCGTCTCAGCGTACCACGTCTTTACCCCGACTTCCATCCCCCTCGTTCCTCCTCGAGAGCTGGGAGGCCGTAATGGTCTCCAGATTCACAGCGATGGCGGTCCCTGCGTTCAACGACGAGCTCGTCTTGTTCACAGCGAACTCGGTCGTGTCACTCGCTGCCGTTTACTACGGCGTCGAGTACTATCTGGGTTTGAAGGGCAAGCATCAGACCGACCGCGAGAAGAGCTGGGTTCTTACTGCTATCTCGAGGTACGTTTTCTTGCTTCGGTCGCCTTACCTGACGGTGGTTAATGCTATTTGGTGGACAGCGCTGTCATGACTGCGTGCAGTGTGCCCTACGTCTGGTCTTGGTCTGCCACCGGAAGCGTCTTCGAAGGAGGCCAGTGGGCGGACAGGAGTTGCTGTTTCTTTATTGCCTATTTACTATGGTGTGTACTAGGTTCACTGATAGCCTGAGAGTCGCCGGAAGTCTGATGCTTTCCCACAGCGACTTGGTCATTGGTTCACTGCACTACAGATCATGCATCAACATTCTCACTGGCTGGATGTGAGTAGTACTTCTATATGTCTGGGTAAAATATGTCGTTTCTATTTGCGATGGCCATGCCGTCTGCGCTCGCAAAACACCAAGGAGATGGAAGACTGCCCACCTACCAAATATCCCGAACTTCACGCTCAATTACGTGTTTTGCAGCCACCACGCCGTATACATCACGCTCATCACCCTCCTCGTCATACCGCACTCCTTCGCCTCCCTCTTCAACATGTGCTGCATCCTTGAACTCCCCACATTCATCCTCGCCCTCGGTTCTCTCAATAAGAACTTTCGCAACGACTACCTCTTCGCCTCCGTCTTCTTCGCCACCCGCATATGTCTCCACATTTATATCGCCGTCTCCTACGCACGACAGGCACTCTCACCTGCCGGTGGCTCATGGGCCCCTTCGATCGTCCTGACGGTGATATTCCCGATGCACGCCATGTGGATGAAGGATTGCGTGCGTGGCATCCTTCGCCGACGCAAGCAGACCAAGGCCAAACTAGCCGCTGCCGCCGCCACTACATCATTACTTGAACCTACGCGTGTGAGGGATATCCCCGTCTACTTGCTCGCGCGGTCGTCCACGCGCACGGCAACATTGCTCAGACGGTCAAGACAGCATGTGTTGCGGATGCTACATGAGGCCTTGGAGGAAGAAGGGATGTCACAGGCACAGGCGCAGACCCATCTGCCAGGCATAGACCATACCACAGTTCACCACCAGATGCCGGTGGAACTTGCTGGGCCTGCTGCTGCTCCGAGGTGGAGGTCGATACGAAGGAGAGTGGTAGGCAGGTTGAGGAGGGTGCTGCCGGAGTACGTGCCACCTTACGTGGGTGTACCTTTAGCTCCGGCGGTTGAGGCTGCTAGGCCGATTGGTGGTGAGTGTGAATAAGCGGGGGATGAGACGACGTATATCTGGGTATCTTGGGATTTGATTGGCTGACTTGTTATATCTCTCCTCTGTTTGTAACGACCGTTTGATGACTTTACTTTCTTTCTCCTATGATGATGTATGCGTGCCTATAGGTGCACACAAGATATGTATACCGTATATCTTACATGTATGAATTCAGTACATGTGTGTTCAGAAGTCAAGGTCCATACCTGGGCAAGTGAAAAACATTGAAAGAATGGGTGGTGTTCTCGTCCAAACGCCTGTCAAGGAATGTATTGGTCTGTAGCTGTGGTACTCGCTTTCCTGAAACAAACGGAAGAAACGAAATTGTGACGAGAGCACGACCTGCAAATAGAGCTGAGAGCATTATAGACAAGCGCAGCATCCACGATCAAGGCAACGGTAAGTACCGAGGGTTAGTGGAATACCTATCGTGCCTACGTTTGAGGAGGCAAGGCAAGACCTTGGCCTCTCCACGCATCAGAACTCGAAGGCGACTGTATCATATTATCGAAGACTGGTTGCTCATCTGGACTAAATTTTGGAGATCACGTTGAGAGGTTATGACATCGTGACTGTTCAAGACGATCGTACGAGACCCAGTGACTGCTAACTTGAACACGCATGGCTCGCTGGGCCGGTGCGCATGCTACGTTCCTCAGTAGGTTTGTTCAACAGGCTAAGTACGGACATACTTTGAAAATTAATCACATGCCATCTTCCCCAGCTACCTTCTGTTCAGGATGTTTCTAATGATCTATTCAGTGGTGGCTACAATCATCCCCAACACTCTCGTATTGCATGCCTCCGAATACACTGTGTGTACCTGTATGTAGTAGGAAGAAAGGCAAGGTGAGCCGGGAAAAACGCAGCTGCGTGTCTTCTGTTACTATCAGACTGAGCCAAACCCGCCAGGTATAGTGTACGGCATTCGATAAGTCCGGCTGCTAATGAAAGAGGTACTATTGGAGTAAATCTCACCTGCGAGAGTGTTGCATACCGCAACAGAGCTAAAAGAACTGTCCTTGGTCAAGAGTCGGGCGAGGGGATGAATCTTTAGGCAACGACACCTAGCTGGCTAAGAGAATGTAGACGAAATTCTTCAATAGCAAGCTTGATCGTCGGAGTATCACGATATACTGGGTAGTACGTATACATGTGACCGAATAAACTCAAGAATAGAACACGGTGTAATCACTGGGCGATACGATATTATGAGCTAGAATAAAGAAGGGATATGAAGATATGCACCGGGCGTTTGCTTAATCGATGGTCTCCGACAACTCCCACTGGATTTCTCCTCCAGCTCCGTTCCCTGGCTCCCCAGTATAAGACAACACCAGAATATCCTTGACACTGATTAGCGTAGCTTTGAATCGTCTAGTGAAGTCGAGCAGAGTGTTACGCTTCGAGGAGGATATTGTGATCTTGGTGAGTTTCGAGAAACGACGAAATGAAGCGATGGCAATCTTCAAGTCGCGCTCCGAGTCGTACGCACCGTCCCATGTTTGGGCTGTAGCTGCCGTCGATGGGTCATGTAACCGGATGTGCACTTGGTGAACGTCGTGAATGTCGTCGGGTCCGATTAGAGTGTTTTGAGAGACGGTGTCGAAGCGGATGGAGTGTATGCCGAGAGGATGATTGAGTAGGTTAGGTGGTGATGGTGTCATTTCTACGATGAAGTCCAACTCTGTATGCAGCACGACCTCAGCACACTCGTGCGAGTTGACACGTTGTAGACATACCTGTGTCAAATTGAGAGGTCTGCTGATCGTACTGCCACGAGCCCTCCATTTTCACGTCGTTGCGTTCACATAGCCCGCTCTTCAACGCACTGTCCCGAAGACTTTGGAGCATTCCAACGATAACATCGTAGCGCTCGATACGCACAAACCGAATGCTACGGTTAGCACAACGTAGAGCGCTGATGGTGCAGTCCATAGCAGTCGCTACATTGTCTGTGCATCCAGAGGACAATGCAGAAGGGCCGGGAAGCTCGGCACCATGCACGTCGACGATTATAGTTGTGAGATCCGCTGACGAGACGATATCTGAGTGATCTTTCGGAGAGGAGTCAGGCCCCCAGGTGACGTTCTTGCAGTATATTTTGTCAGTATACCACGACCAAGCCCTAGTGAGGATCCATTCCTCCTCCTTGTGCCACTCTGCGCTCTTGAGATTGAAGTCTTGGACAAGATTCCGAAGTTCGGAAATGTTCGCAAGGGCGGTGTCTTGTAAGGTGAGTCGCATGGATTTGTAACTGAGGGGAGGGATGGGAATTGGTCGTGGCATGGAGAGGAACAGAGGGTGAAGGGCCGGACGTGACTTCGCTCTCTTCTTGGAAGGGAAATTATGACCGTCGACATGAACGTCTAGCCGGAGGGAAGTGTAGCGTTGATGCTCGACTTGTATCTTCAGTAGTTGCAGTATGTTATGAAACCAGACCCAGTTCCCAAGCTCATGCTCGACAACGAGATGCTGGAGGCATTGAGAGATGGAAGGAATACCACGAGTACCAAGGTGAGCGTGTGATGCATGGAATAGCGAGAGTAAATCGTAAATATCTTGAACACAGCGCAAAACGAGGATTCGGTACATCCGAGGACGTGCCACCTTCGCCCAGTAGACACACGTGAGGGAGCACGAGGATAAGTGGCGCATCCCACCTCGCCTGTCAGCGAAATATAGGGCGTTCGGTTCGTTATCGCCGTCGTCATCTTCATCGTAGAGCAAGGCCTCTTCGCCAGCCAAATGAACGATCTTGCTAAGGAGTTCTGACGGGATGGTCGTCGCAAGAGAGATAGAGGGGAAATGAAGGTGTTTCGGCATGTTTGACCTAAAGTCAGCCACAAACGTGATACACGGTAAGTCATTGAGTACGCACCAAATGCAGATCACACATACTAGTAGCAAAATGAGTGAAAGGACACTCTAGTGTAGGCTTCGTGTTGGGCAAGTTGTGCGGTTCGAGTTGGTTTTCATGGACGACATGACGTTTATGCGGGAGATTGTGGCGTGGGTAACATCTGTCATGGTGATATTTATGGAAGTTGCTTTAGTGAGTACTTGCGCATGCTCGGATAAAGCTTCTAGGAAGAGGACTCTGCTGTGCTACACGATACAGCATAGCATTCGCAATCATCCCTATCGAACCACTGCCGGGCAGATGACTTGCTGCCTATGCGATTTACAGCCACGTATGCTGTAACTAGTCGGCAACGAGTTTGGGCTAACGTCGACCAATCTCAGAAGCGACTGTGCTGTCGGCCGTACGCTGAAGCGCTGACGGGGTGATTGGCAAGTGCCTTGGCAGGTCGAGGTGTGATGCATGTTGATGGCCATTACTGTAAGTCAGTGGCGTCGTCTTCTCAACGCTTTGAATCCTAGCTGTAAAGCGTGCGGGATGGCTAATATCAGGTGCAAATTCCAAATGTACTGCACGTAGTAACACATCAGAAATCTTGTATCTCGCCCTAAGACGCTCTAAGAGCAAGTTCTCTGGTCGCCTCAGTGAGGGGAATTTGATCAGGTCGCGCTCAGGTAAGCCTCAGCTCTGATCACATTTCACGCTGAGCTGTACTAGGTATTCACATGAAGGATAAAAAGGTGCGTACAAATACTAGCCACAAGGCGACCACAAAGCTTCTCTTCAGCAGGCTGAAACAGCAATTTTCCGAAGCCTCAATATACGAGATCCGTCACTGTTCTACATCCTCTTTGACGGTGCACTGGACTCTTGTCAATAAGCATTTATGATTTCCAACGAAATTCATTTTGTACATACCGCCCACTCTGAACACATGAGTCTGGGGAATCCGAGTCACCGTGACCTACATCAGATCATCGTCGTTGTACATGGGATTTTCCTTGGCGGAAGTTTCCCGCTTCTCAGTGTACTGATCAACGTGGTCCTTGGTAACATCTTCAATTTCTTTCGGCACTGTTCAAGTTCAAACGGCAAGACCATGAGTACAGGAGTTAAGCCAAAGTAATGAGTTCTTACCGGGTTCGGTCACCGCGGGTAGGACATTTTGAAGAGCGGACTTGATGCCATCCAGCCTTTGGTCAATTGCACTAACAAATTTCTACATCGAACGACAAGAATCATTTATGAGTCGACTTCATGCTGGACAGTACAATCACCTCAAACCCACCTTCTGGTCAGCCGCAACGAGGGCCGAGATTTGTTTGCTGGCGTCAGTCGACTGCTTCTGAAGCTCTTGCTGTTTCCTCGAGAGAGATGCTGCAACGTTGTGATGAGACAACGAGACATTGGGCAGAACAAAGTACGCGCGAACCTTTCAGCGCTGCTTTCCCTTTCTCGCTGGTATCATCACTGAACTCCATCATCCCACCAACACTCCTAGGCCAAGGTCAGAGATATGTCCGACATTCATATTTGTACAAAATCGTTAGCGAATCGAGCTCACCTCTGAGCAGGCAGTATATATCTATTCGAGACCTCGAGGTAGACTGTGGCGATCTTCTCCGAGAGCATGCTGACCTTGAGTGGCACCATCATCTGAGTGTAGATGAGCTGACGAGCAAGATCTGAATCAAAATGCATCAATACTCTTCACAGACGAGATCAAAGTGTGCGGTCTCACCTCCGATCTTCACACCGCCGAGTTTGGCCGTATTTGTCATCGTCTCGGCCCAACGTTTGACCGAAGGTTTGAGAACGTCGGCCAGTAGTGAAGCTACACTATCAAAGAACTGACTGATCTGAGAAAACTGTGCTTGGAGAGCTGGATGTTAAAACAAGGTGACATTAGTATTGGCATTACTCCATATCCAAGTTCACGTACTGGTGAAAGCACCAACAGCCTTCTTGAGAACTGGGAGCATGGCTTTGATACCGGCGTTAGTCAGGGAAAGACTCGTCAGCTGAGCGATAGTCTTGCTGATCTGCTCTTGCTGCTCGAGCAACTTCGAGGTAGCAGTGTTGTATGCCTCCCGCGATGCTTCGAGGTTAGCCCGAGTTTGGTCTACCTGAAATTTGGCATTTTCCACGGCTAGTTGCTATACCGATCACCGCAAGGTTTAATGAGCTATAGTAGTCGGAAAAAGGAGGATAACATACAGCCGCGCTGCTGGATGTTTGGGCAGGTGTGGGCGGCGTTGCAGGTCCAGCGCCCACTGTTCCAGGCTGCTGAAGAATCAGATTTGCCTTCGTCACAAGCTGTTGGCTGTCAGAAATTACGGTGGCAATCTGAGGCTTGTACTTGTCAAGCGATGTATCCTCGGCACCCTCAGCGGATTTGGCGACGGCCATGATACCCTTTGCCACGGTCAATGCGGTCTCCATGATGGGGATGAGCTGAGCTGAGACAGGTTTCGAGGGATCCAGGCGATCCTTGATGGTGGATAGACTGAACTGTACATACAAGCCGCCCGATTGTGAGCCGTCGGTACCCTGGGACATCCGTAGTGAGTGGGCTATGTTTTTCGTAGGAAGGACGTACATACATTGCCGCGGATCTTGTCCCAATCAGGACCGCCATTGGGACCGCCAGAAACAAGTAACTTCAAGGCATTAGCCAGCTGAAGCACCTTGTTGACTTCGAGGATGGCGGGATCGGTAATGTTTGCCGCGTTAGGCTGTGTATTTTGCGGAGAGGTCTGTGGTTGAGCAGTGCCTCCCCCCGATTGTTTGCCTTTACCGTTCTTCGCGCCTGTATCAGAACCTGTAAGCATTCCAAGACCTGCCATATGTCGGAGAAGTCAAAATCGCATCAGGATGCCGGGATGCACCGGGATGCGATAAGGCCATCGCGATCGCATCGCGGACATGAGGAATTGATCGAGGATTGGGCTGGTGCATCCGGACGCCCTGGGGGAACATCCCGACGCGATCGGGATGCTGAAACTTGAATCAGGATGGCTGCCGAATCTCGGAGATGGGCCGAGCCTCAGGATGCCCTCCTGACGAATCTCGCCCATCCCGATTCACGGTAACGCCATCCTGACATGTGTCAATCTGCGGCGGCTTGCCCTAGCTTATTACTTACTAACTTACTTACTTCGATTTTGTACTTACATACATTACTTACTCTTACTTTTCAATCATTCCTCACTTGTTATATTATATTATACTGATTACTACTGTAGTATAGACTGTACTGTTTATTGACTTACTATTACTACTTTACTCTATCTACCGCATTAACTCTACTATTTACTGCCCACCCCAGGATTCGAACCCGCGCACTTTCCCTTTTATAGCGCTTAACCCCCCTTACTTACTTACGCTTAAAACAGCTTTGCTACTGTACCTTGAGTATAGGTAAGCATGTATCTTATACGATGTATAGTTTTTGGGCCACTTTTACCTATAATCACCTCATATCTCCCTACTACTGTGTCACTTTCACTCGAATAAAGTCTCAATATCGTTTAATAAGCGTGAACAAACGTGTATTGCATGCAAAAGATATGTATGAAAGGACAAGATAAGCGGCAGGACTCAACTCTCCTCCCAACCCTATATCCAACTATTGGCCACGGACTCGAGGCGGGTTGCGGCGTTGAGAAGGAGCGGCTTCAGCTTGAGCCGGTTCATCAGAAGGCGTTTGAGGTGTGTTTCTCTTTCTCGCTCGTGTCTTCTTTGCAGCTGGAGGAGCTGCCGGAGCCGCTGATGTTGATGGTCCCGGGCCACTGGCAGATTCATTGGGAATAATCGACGATGAAGGCTGGGAAGACGACCGAGTAGAGTTCGCTGCATGAGCCGCACGTGCAGCAGAAGAGGAACCAGCGTGTGGGACCTCCATCACCAGCGCAGGAGTGGCGGATGGCGCGGGTGCAGCTGATGTCCTAGGAAGAGATTCAATGGGCATTGCTGACAGCGGGGGCGTACGAGGTGCGGGACGAGATGCGGGACGAGAGGAGAACCTTGCAGCAATTTCCCTGTTGCGAGCCATCGCGGCTTGGTGTGCGATGTCATCAACAGTAGTGGGAGCAGTAGCACGGTGAGACGTCCCATACACCTCGACAGTAATCCACTCGACGACGTCTTGGAAGGAGTTCCAATTGCGGATCAAAAATGCTTCGAAGTAGTAGAAGTAGACGTAGTAGTTGTAAGTAGTCACGGCGGACGGCTTGTCTGGCGACGAAAACTCGGGATCTCCTGAAATGAGGAAGAGAAGCTGCAAGTAGACATATGTTTAGTAAGTATTGAGCAGGCAAGCGCAGTGCGTATACTTACAGCGGTAATGGACAGTGCTAGTAGTCCCGGAGTCACCTCCCTAATCCCCCATTTGGCCGTACGTGAGTTGCCAGGTATGTTCGCGCTGCTCCGACATTTAGGGCCACATGTCGTAACTCGAATGATCTGAATGCAAACGGGTAAGAGAGTGATTATATATCATGGTAATAAATGTTAGGAGACGTACTGCGACGAGAGCATGGCAACGAAATAGGAAATCGTCGTCGTCCACATGCCCAGGTGGCCACAGCGCGGGGAAGAACATGTGATCAGGGGTCTCCGGCCCCAGAGCTTGCAGGTCTGCATATTCTTTCCGAGCCGCGGGAGTATCGAGCTTGTTGGCATCCAGTTTGTGCTCGCTGAAGATGTAGGCTGGGCAGCCTCCGAGAACGTCCACGAACTTGGACTTCTGGTCCAGACACTTCTTTCGGAACTGCGGTACAATATGAGTACGTTATATAAGACGGAAAAAAGAAATTATGGACGTACTACTCGTGGAATCCACTTGACCTGTTTACCAAGAAGTTGCCTCACTCCGGGATGTCTGGAAAGATAGGCGTGTATCTCGGCCTGCCGCGCCTCAGGTACGGTGATGGTATTCCCAACGTCGTGACCAAGGCGTTGGACAGGATCCTTCGGATCGATGGCTGGAGGTTCGAAGGTCAATGCGTCAATAGCCTCCAGCTCGACCCATGGGCAACAGTAAGTTGAATACTTTCGAGCGCATGTTGGGACGTATTTCTCCGGCGGTTGTTTGAGTTCATCGTCCGTCTCGTCGTCATCGTCGTCAGACGCGTCCTCGACCGTTACCTTGCGCCGTTTCTTTAGTTCCTTGAGCGAGTGTTTGAGATCCATATTCTGAATCTCCGAGGCAGCCAGCTTCTGCTCGAGTTCCGCCTGCCTGATGTGCATTGCGTGAAGCGACTGATATAAACCCGCAGTATAGTCAGCATCAAGAAATCAACCACAAGTCGGTGACATACCTTTTGCATCGCCGCAACCTCAGAATCAGCTGAAGGGGTCGTTTCACGGCGGGCGGGCGGATGAGACGAGGATGGTCGGGCACCGGTCTGTGAAGCGGTCTGCTGGGACGATGGAACTGAGCGGGAACGTGCAGAGGATGTGCGGGTGTCATCGAACTGTACGTCTTCAAGCTCAGAGTCGGAATCAACTACATTGTCGGCCATGACGCGTGACGAAGGGTGCGATAGTAGAGACGGTGGTAAGTGTTGTGCAGCAGAATACTAGAGAGGATGGGAAACTTACCGCCTCTCTGACCGTTTTCTGTCCATCCTATATAGTACCTGGCAAGTCGAATTGTACAACACGGTGGCAGCACCCACGTGTAGGGTCTTGTACCGCATGTTGACCGTCAATACTTTTAGTTACGTATTAAGATGCTGCATGGCTGCTGGTCAGTTTTCATATTTTTTATGAGCGGTGATGAACTTTGAGAAGAGAACAATAAAACTCACGCTTCTGTATGATACCAACACCGATTATTTGCATTGTGATCTGAGTAATGCCGTGTTATCTGCACGGGTTCAGATGCTCTGGCCTCAACATTCAGATATGACACGCACCGAAGCCTACTTTCACTGTGACGACGGCGTTTTTGAGCATTGCCTACAGTTCCGAAGGCAAACATGATGTGCTCAAATGTGGAGAAGACGTAAAGTTCGGTACGCCTACAACACGCGGAAGCAAGCTGTATCAATACATGGTTAGCTGACTACATCGCATCGAAGATACAATCTAACCTAACGCACGTTGAGTAAGCCCTTCTTGGACATGTTCCGGTGAGGAATGGCTAAATCTTTACGAAAACAAAGATCAGTTTTATGCAATACTCACGAGACAAATATCAAGGAGACACAGCCAGTCCGATCGCGAGCAGCACATCCAACAGGCGGTGCGTGGCATCCTACTTGTAAAGATCGGAAGGAAGAAGGCCGTACACGTAGCCGCTATTAATCCTGACGTGCGATAGGGTTGATGGTATGTACATTGATGGTAGCTGCGAGGTATCTACTTGTTGATCAGGTATCTTTGCAGGAGGGTTGTGAGCTTGTATCATGGCAGTCACAGTGAGAAGACCCCTGAAACGTACCTTTACCGCCACAGAGAGCCGCGGGGAGTGTATAAGCCTGGAGTTTGCGTTGACACCGCAATGGGCCCTTAAATAAATCAGATTAGTATTCGACCGTATGGGTGTAAAGATACTAAACGAGAAATAGCTCCCGAAGAAGCTTGCAGTAATCAAACATGCATAGAGCCGTGAGACCTGAATGAATACTGTTCATCAGAAGTATGATCTACGGCTCATGATATGAACCAAAGCTGGACTCACCGCACATGAAAGCATAATTGACAGCCGCTTGTTGGATAGAATAAGAAGTCCTAGGGTATATTCCCGGTGACAGAACACTTGACAATGGAGACGGATCGATTGATGGGAAGGCGAGGGTGTGAATGGACCTTACTTGAATCAAGTTGGATGCCTGCCGTGTGAAGGCCGTCGCAAGCGCAGTCAATAAGATTCTACGGTGAAACGATCAGTAAAAGATATACAAATCCAGTCAGATGATAGGCTTACGCTCACTGCATCTGTTGTGCTTTTGCTTCGCATTTGCGTGTGGAACAGGAGAAGTTGTATTTGAGCAGCCTGTTCAGTTTTGCCTGGTCTACGATACATCAGAAATATTGGATGTAAACAGTAAGGCGGGGAAAGTAGTTACCTTGACTCTGAATGTGTAGTAGTGTAGACAGTCCGGAACTCGAGCTGGTGTCCACTTTCTTGGGCTCATCTGTATAAGGTGTTCGATGTGAGTATACTGTTACTATGTGACGCTTCAAGCCTACGTACCAAGCTTCTCCCGAGTACACTTCTGTACTGCAATAATACTGCGTTTGTCCTTTTCGAGGTAATGAGCATAGAGTCTTTCCACCTGTTGGTGACGATGAGCACTGCACACAACGAAACATTAGGAATGTACGCACGTAAGTCTTTGAGATCTGAGAGCTTGAATATCACCGTCATCAAGAGCGGAATGCTCTATTGCTGTCGAGTTTGTGCACGTTTGTTTAGCAAATTAGCATCGTTTGTAGCGCACCACAAAATATGAACTCACCATTTGAGAGGCAGCATAGTTTATCCGAGTCATAGAAGATTGAAATGCGAAGGTGAACGAGAAAAACTGTCAAGTCATCAAGGAGATGACAATGGAGAGGGAACAGACGTGCAGGAAGAAATATGCGTGAAGGAGAGGCAATGATCGAAGTTGCCAAGGAGAGAGAACAGACGTGCAGGAAGAAATATGCATGAAGGAGAGTTAATGGTGCTGGAAGGTGTAAGTGGAGAACCGAGTGCTTGGTTAATAGAAAGAATGAACAGCAGAATAGGGGGTAGAAGTGTGCAGTCGTGTCCGGTGTAGGGTGTAGGTGATAAAGAGATCAAAATGAGATGAGAGTCTACGTACCGAGGGGTTAACGGATGACACAGAGGAGCTTATACAAGCAAACCAATCAATGACCGAGTTCGTGAGATTCTTCGCTTCCATTCCATAGCTGTAATACGAGTTCGACGAGTAGAATGGCAACATGAGAATCAATATTCTGAACTGCCAGTGATCAGCGCTTACCGACACGGGGTGGGATGTTGATGATCTGGCCGGCACATTTTGCGATGCAGCTTCACAAGCGACTCGGAGCGGGGAGCGAAGGTGCTACTGACGACAGCCATGTTTGATGTGGTGGTCATTGCAGTGGACAATGGATGTCTATGCCCAATAAAGACAACGCACCAGATAGTGAATTGCTCTGTCAAATGAAAGGGAGGCGCAAGTCAAATTACCCGTTGAGAGTACGTTTGATCTCTATACAGGTGTCCCTCTTTACCTAGTTCTACTAGGAGTGTGTCGGCCATGACAAGTCGGCCGTCCCCTGGGTGACGCAACCTGGGAATTGCAACGAGTCAGTCACCATTTCCCGGACAGGTATAGCGTGTTAAGCGATGAAACAATAAATTTACATACATTATTGTCGTATCTGCTCGATGCAATTCTCCTGATACCATGTGTAGCAGCGTCTGTTTGGGGCCATGGCCGTAAAAGAACACGAACGAAAGCGCTAGTAATATATGAGTGCGTATAAAGAGGTGCTTGTTTGTCCTTGTTTTGTCTAGGATTAACCCAGGAATAACCCTACAGTCTGTCGACTGAGGATCTGTCTGTAAGTAGTACCGACAAGTGTATGATAGTGCGACGTGCTTTACTTAGCTTATATGTATGGCATGACCTTATGTCGGCGTTATGATACCTAAACTTTGTCTCGTTCTTCTGGTCACACGCCCAAGGTGTGCTTCCGAATACAGTCGACGACAAGCTAATAAATTAGTCTATTCTTACAATGTCACGTTGGGGGAACAAAGCTATACACCGAAGGAACATATCGTTATCCACCGCATCGACGACTGTGTACTCACCCGCATGCGTCGGATCTTGAATAACGAGAGCTCCGCGGATGATTGCTCTCGCTGGTATAACACGCGATTGATCACGATTTCTTTCTCGCACGCGGCACAGTCCGAGCTCGTAGTCGCCAGGACGATTACCAGTAGGTGCGTTGAGCGGTTGGACGAGCGCAAGAGCGTACGCTTGTTCGTCTTCGCCCGGTGTGTATGTGAACACGCGAACGAGCCTACAGATAATATAGCCCGAGTCACCGTCGTCAACGATGACCGTGTCGTATCGTGGGATGGGATGCGGCTTGCCCCATGCTGGATTACAGCGGAGCAAGTCCGTGATTGACCGCCAGTTCACGGTGGACTCGTAATCAGTCTTGATGTAGTTGCAGTTGATGATCTAGTATTAGATGGAGGTCGCTCAAGAGGTTTCGCGATCATCAAGATTGCATATGATAACATACCTTGTCAGTTCCTAGTACCCGTATAGATCCCTTGCCCTCGCGTGCTCGAAGCTCGTTGACGCAAGTCTTCAAACGCCACTCAAATGACTGGAAAGCATGGTCACCAGCGGCGTCCCGAACCAGGCCCTCGACCGTTGTGATCGTTCTTGAACCGAGACGAACATTATTGAATTGAAACTCAGAGACTTCCTCTTCGTCTTGAGCGGGCTGCTTTGCACGGTCAACTTCGTCGACGTGTGCACGTATGTAGCATGCGGCAAGTGACCGATCCTCTAGTTTCCCGAGCTGAAATGAAATTCGAAGAATAGTTAGCTTTCAATTGTCTGCATTCGTCGCATAATAGTGATGAGAAGGCTGACCTGTCGTTCAACATCCTTGAAATTAGTCTGCAACAGATATGCTTTTCTCATGGGACCGTTCAGTCGTTCATTTGGCTTAGTATCCATGTTGCTGATGACCCCCTTCATAACGATGTCGCGAGCAGCGTGAGTATGTGAATGGACCTTGATGGGAGCGTCCCAGTCCTTCTGATCCTCATCGTCTTGACATTCATTTTTGTAGTCCTGTATATCGCATCCGAATTGGTTATTAAATATTTGACATGTACTAGAATTCCGAAACGAACCTGTAGACGATCGTGAAAGGCTTCCAAAGTTTTCTTAAAGGCGGCAATTGTTTTGGTAGTTTGGACCTCAAGAGAGACAAGACAGTTGAGCTCGACGAATTTGCGGATTAGCCTCAAGAGCGCGAATCCCTTCGAAGTTGTCTCTCGAGTGAGTACATGATGGGTCACGTTGACAAGGAACTACAAGTGATGAGGTGACATAATACTTCCAGATTAATATTAATCCTCACCTTGGCGATATCATCCCATTTCTTTCCGTCGCCGAAGTCGACTTCAAGAATACTCTCGAAATGCGCCAGGCCAGGCCAGCGTGGGATATTCTTGACGCTACAGTACATTATAAGAAGTCAATTATAGGAGTGATTGTGTGCCTGGCAAGTGCTCACCTTGTCTCGATCTTCACCGTCGCTGCCCGATTGAGGGAATTGACAATCCCCTTGAGCTCTGGGAAAAGGTGATCCTTAAAGAGCCCTATGTAGGCGTGTAGTCTATCGAAAGACGAAGCTAGATGGATGTCGGTATTATCTATCCCCCAGTAAGCATTCTATGCAGAAAGATTAGATGACTATTCAATCAAAAGATGGATGTTCATGCCCACCTCAACAGCGCGAAGGCCAAGCGGTTTCAGAGTCTCCTCCTTGGCCGTCTTTGTCTCCTCTTTCTTTACCAAAGCTTCCGCCTGTGTGGCTTTCCGATAGGGGTACTTAGTCTTGATGTCAGACAGGGTACCCTTTGGTATAAGACATATGGGGCACGGCGAAAGTCCGCCAAGGCCACGTATGAGGCAGACATAACATCTGTTATATTCGGAGGTCAGAATCTAATGTGATGAGCGCGGAAATTCAACTTACTGCTCTTCATAATCAGCGGAAACGATATGAATATACGGGAAGAGGGTACGCATTACGGTGTCCCCGCATATCACATGGTAGCCGCTTTTGGAATGCTCGGCAACGTCCTTGAGAAACTCGCGAAAGGCTTCATGATAGATTGCGTGCTTGAAGTTGATATATTTCTTCTTCCCCTTCTCATTTGGATCCTCGTTGGCGATCTGCAACAGTGTGGTGGTCGTTGTGAGCGAATTGCGATACAAGATTATGATGAACGACTTACCAAGGGCACGAAGCCAACGACACGGCCGCCTCCAATGGAGACGCCATTCCGTATGAACTCAGGGAGGTTCCCGGCCCTCGCGATGATAAAATGACCCTTCTGCGATCCGAATGTGGAAAGCTTTGAAGTATCTGCCCAAAGAATAATAGCAAACGGTTTCCCGTCTGGATTTATCTCTGTTATTCTCGACTAGGAAACCTATAGGTTAGTATAGTTGACACTGCTGTTGGATCGGATGATGTAGCGCCGCACCTGTACCTTAGAGAACAATTCTGCTGTCCACGGCTCGTCATAAAAACGAACCCACTCTGTACCATTCCACTTATAGAGGCGCTGCGCATCCCACCTGAAGTGCTTCGCCAAAAGTGGGTCTTGAACTTGTGACATCAGCCACGGCCACAACGGCCGATGATGAAAATCGAAGCTATGTTGCTGATCCTTGTATTGCACAGGGTATTTAGTTACTTTGAACTACAGATATACAACAAAAGGACTGTAAGAAACGTAGTAGAAGCTAGTGAGCGGATGCGACATAGTGGCGCACCGATGGATACAACAACTGTGCCTTGGACCATGCAAGATCAACGTCATCGACGTTGTTGAAGGTAAATTTGTCCTTGTTCAAAGCCACGCCGTGAATAATGTTCAGAAGTCTTTGGATTTGGCCCTTGTTCATGCGGGTCTCGTGGGTGAGCTCGGCGAAGTCGAAGTCGAGACGGGAACGAAATGGTTTCCACGGTTCTGACCTGTCGTCGGGGACCGCAGGCTGTGCGATGGGCTCGTCGCGCGTGAAATCCGCGAATGAGTAGATCACGGGGGGCCGCTTTGATGCCCTGTGATACTCCACCTTGATGTCGTCCAAGGCGGGCGGTTGAGCGGAAGCGGATGCCTGCGGCGAAGTGGAAGGGAGCGGTGGGGGGGCATTATGAGTTTCCTGTGCGGGGGCAGGAGGCTGAGGGAACTCCAGAGAAGGGCCGGGTGCGGGAGGAGGGGCGAAGTTTGCTTGCACACCTAAGCAAAGGTGATATAAGCGTAAATATGACACTAGACACTTAATACTCACCGTCTTGAGTAGCGAATCCTTCGTCCACTTCAACACCATCGGGCTGGGCCAAAGTTTGATGCTCGAGATCATTGTCGTTGTCATAAGAATGAGAAGGGATATCTACATAGGAAGCAGTGTATTAGACATAGTATAGCGAAGGCGTAGCAAGAAAAAAACAGCTCACCCTGATCCTCTGCGGCCTGCGAGCGCGAGGGAGAGGGCGACGGCAGAGACTCCGGGTCAGCCTGTCGAGCATGCCGCCCTGGAAGTAGATTAGAACTGATGTAAGTACAAGTAAAAATCAACTCACCTCTTTTGGGGGTTCTAGTCGCATCGGCATCATGCTCACATTGACGACGTTTGGCCGCCAGCATCGCGAGCCTGTCGCGTTCCTTCTCGCATGCCTCAACGTGCTTACCGAAACCTCTGGCATCGAACTCCTCCTTGCAGATATCGCATTCTTCCCTGTTCGACGACTCGTATGACTTCGTCGGAGCTTTCACCTTCTTTGCCTTCTTCGACGGTGCGTAGGGACCAGAACGAACGTTCCTCCGACTCGACTTTTGCTTGCCCGCCATAATATACTTACTGTGGTACCCATACTTCAGTGAAAGTAATGATTTGAGTCGTATTCAAACACTTACAATTACAGAACTAGGCCCAGAAATAGATATGTATGTACAACAGTGAAATGCGAGACGGTCAGAGAGGACGAGGGGAAGAGAGAAAGAGAGAACAAGGGGATCGTTGGTTGAAGTCGAACATGCTCTTTCCGCACTGCCGCCACGCTGATCTTGACGCCCTCGAGATGGATGGGTGTTCATCAGGATGCCATCCCGATTTCCCCAGAGATCCTCGGGGTTAAGGCCGGCCATTCCGATGGCCTCTATCCGCATCTCGACCGCGTCCAGATCCCAGGCACTGTCTCACGTAGCGCTCATGATGCCATCAGGATGTCTTTCGGATGGTGCCGTGTTAGGAGCGCATCCCGAGGCGCTTTTGCTTTTTCCGACATAGCCGCTTGCTGCTTGATGGTGGCAGCGCTGACGAGCGCGTTTCCCGCAGACACGGCAAGCTGGGTTAAGCTTTCCACAGCCTGCATGCCAACAAGGTCCCAGCTGGAAAAGACAAATGAGTCGTGTCATAGAACATCATCGTGACATATACTTGCCCTGAAGGGACGTTCTTAACTGTGTGATGGAAATCATCCTCCGCGTTGTCAAATGACTGTGGACAATCCTTAAGTTCTCATGAAGAGGTGTATACATTCAGATACGTACCTTCTTCATGCGCTCGTTCGTCTCCTTCGCAACTCTCACTCGCTCTTCCTCGGATTTGCGTCGTTCATCGAGAATGGCGAGTTGGGTTTGATTGGCTGCAAGCTTCTGTTCAGACGTACCAACCTACAAAATCATGAGCGAGATGATGAACGATAAATCAGACTAAAACTGTACCTGGTAAGTGCAAGCAACGACGAGCTCCCCCGCCAAGTTTTGGATGCCGTGGAATGCCTCTTCTGATTCCTTTGCCGCCGAACTGTCTTGCAATTCAATAACTTACAATCAAAAGGCAGCATTATCGACGTACGCGCAGACATTGGCTAAGTCGAGAGCCGACTGGATTTGGTCTGGCAAGTAAGCATTGACCTGAGTGTACATGCGTCGTAAGTTATGCGGGACGGCCATAAAAGCAGGAGAACTTTTTTCACACCTCCTCGGGGTTGCCTTTGATAATAGTGTACACAGCCGTCTTGATCACGTCAGGTAATTGTGATGAGGCGTTCTGGATACGGGTCATTGACTGGTGCGCAGTCCCGAACGCATTGTAGCCCTCATTAACCTACTAGGATGTGAGCCTTGTGGATGACATATGAGCAAGAGTATTACCATCTGCATCAGGCATGCCTTGAACGATCCTGGGACTTTGGCGTATTGCCACTTGTACGGAACGACGTCATCTGTGCTTATAAGGGCTGTATAAAGCGTGAAGGCATGATCCACGCTGCTGCAAACGAGAATGACACGAACAGAAGTCATCCGTGCTTGCAGAAATGACCATAATTGAACCAAGTAGAGCGATAGACAACGGCGCTGGCTGGAGCAAATCTCCCCAATTGGTGTTGCACCACATTCTATAACGGAGCAATGAGAGGTGAGTATTACGAAGCAGACCGGGGGTTTATCGATTATCACCCACGTCATCCAGCTATCCTCGTTGGCATTCTTGCCAGTGTTGACATGGGCGATAGCCGTCCGAGTTTCTGCGAGGTTTGACATTGCTGTTGGCTGTAGGTGAGGAAGAAGTGTGGCGGTAACTTCGTTTGGGATGTTGTTTGGAGCTTGGCTACATCCGAGAACCTTTATAGTATACAGCAGAGCTGCACAACTGTCAACGAAGATGGTAAATCCGATTTGTAATATAACAGGGTCTATGCAACGTGAAGTTCGTCAGTTGACTCGATGAACGTCCTAAGCTCAGATCACTGGTTTAAGGCGAGCGCAACAGGAAGTATGGAATGCATGCAGCGCAGTGCATCGCTTTCCGGAAACATACTCGAGATATGTTGCTTGAGCATTCCAGCGTCTCTTGCACTAGCAATACTCCGAGACGAGGATTCCTTGAGGCAGACGTTAAGTATCGTGTATGTGATCAATGCAAGGGACAAGTAACTTGGCTCGTACGGACCTTATTCGTCCAGGTTTCGAAAGAATCGGTGAACCGGTCAAACAACACGAGTACTACTCATGCTGCCCATGCATGCATGATGCCACGGCGCAGTCGTGCACTATCTCAGCGATGAGTCTCGAAACTCTACTATGTGTTACCAGCAGCTTCAACATGGTGAGTAAGTCCCGGCCTTCAAAGCTTCAAGCTTCATGGATATTGCAGAATTTGTCAAGAATTCGAACACTGAAAGCGCCGTGGCCAAAGATTGCCATGATCCTGGTAAAGGCCGAAATGCTAGCGCTATGATCGTCCTAAGTTCAAGTTCGAACTTCGAAGCTGGCTCGGGACTTCACTCAGTCCGAGCTCGCGAATCCCTGAACCCTTTCAGGGCACAGGATAGAATCACTCGAAGCATGGAAGACTGGTGCCGCCATCGATGTTCGCTGCTTCAGTTACTTATCCTGATTGCTGTGATGCACGTCGCCTCAGCGGCGCTTTCTGACGGCAGGGTTTGACTGCAATGGGTATACACCCTCAACGCCTCACCAGTATAAGTATGGCAAATTGATTCTCCTGGGATGGGCACTCTTTGGTTATACAGAAGGAACAGACATGCCTGCTCATCTGGTAAGCTCCTAACGTCCTGTGATCATCGGGCGCTGTTTAACTTCTTTGTATGACCTTCAGAGAAGTACAGCCTTGACCGCTGCTGTTGGTTCCAGTGGATTACGTGTGTACACGAAGACAAAGGACGGCGACGTTCGCGAAGGTTGTAATGACACTACCGAACTGCAGCTACTAACAGCTCGTGGGAGCGCCGGCATGCGTGAGTTATCATATCTTCTCCTTTCAGCGCGGTTGTATCACAACACTCGGCAGGCATCCTTGATCATGGAGACGGCTGGTATCCATGTAAGCTGTTGTCCTTATTATGGCCCCGGGCCTCGACCGTTCTCACGAATAGTCACAGGTGAACTGTGTTTCAGATGCAGCCCGGATAGCACGCTTTGCGCACTTTCTGTGGGTTTGCTTTGATGCTCGTCCATAGACTTACGGGTATCTGATCAGATACTTAGTGGATAGGACGCCCGTTGGGCCAGTCGGTGTTCTACCAAACAGAAGACGGTTGTATCCACGAAAAGCAACGTACGAAATGGGTGGACCAGTGGAAAGAGACTTCGTTCGTTCAGCCGAACTGCATGATGGGGACGAACATTACTGCAGTATACTCCGGGGGTAAATGCGGCTATTACCTCTTCTTTCAGGACAGTGAAGGGTATCTGTGCTGTAGGTAAGAGCTATCATCATTTTGTCAATGCTTCTCAGCATATACTCATATTCGCTCAGGCAGGCTAGATGGCTGAACAACTGGAACCCTAATACTGTCCGCTTGCAAAAGGCTACGAAAGGCACAGGTATTGGTGCCACGACATTGCATAGTCAGTGGTACCGCATCTGCTCTTACTTTTAAGTAATTAAACCAATGATAGGCTGCAAGGAGGTACGGGTGTATTTCCAGAACGAACAAAATGTGATCCGCGAATACCGCAGTGACTGGGATCACGAACGCTGGTGGGTATCCCTCGGATTGCAACGAGAACAATATTTGCCATAATATAACAACTTCTCTAGGTTACTCGGTGACTGGAGCCATCACTGCACCATCCCTATCGGTGATATCTGTGCAGTTAGCTGGTCTTACAATGGGCAGGAAATTAGGTTGGATCAACATTCATAGTTTCCTATATTTGACGCTGATAGCCAGCTACCTCACAGAGTGTATTTCCAAGAAGAGGACTGCAACATCGTGGAGTGGTGTTTCTCCCCCGGGCACGGATGGTACAGGTGATTCAGTCAATACTTTAAGCGTGATACACCGATTGACATGTGCATCTCAGCGGTGCCTTCCGACACGCTGCTCTACCAAACACGGATATCATAACGTACATGCGGGCCAACTTCGGAGGCTACTTCGTTTATGGCATCATGTGGGCTGGACAGGACCAAGTACAGTTTCTTTTACATTATATTTCGGTCACGTCACACTTAACCCTGTGCAGGTTCTGTGGCAGAAAGTGAATACATCCAGTATGGGTTGGTTAAAGGAGACTCCCATCGCGTTCTTACAAGCTACAGGAAGGTTTTACGGCGCATGGACAGGTGCCTCGTTTTCCCGTGAGTATGTTTTTTGCTTACACTACTTGCCATTTGTTCACTGAGAGATTACTTATAGACAACTCTTCTAACGCTGACCACAAGGTTGTCCGTCAAGTTTGTGTCAGGTCCGGCGCCCGCATCGACGGTCTCGCGCTAGATTTCACGGACGGGACCTCTACGGCATGGCATGGCGGTCAAGGCGGCAACTATAGTGCATATGCTCTCGAGTCAGGCGAAGATTTCACACATATCCGAGTAACTGCGGATGAAAATTACATTTTGGGCTTGCAATTCATCACCTCGAAAGGTATCTGCCATGTTGTGTATCACTGTGGATAAACTGACGAACGTTCAAAGGACGCGAGAGCCCATGGTACGGCTCAAGGTCGGGCACCTCGTCGGGTTGGGAGCTTGATGGACGCGCACTTGCAGGCTTCATGGGCTCAACAAACCGGTACGTATGTGGCCTAATGGTATGTATACCTTCACATTAAATGTTATCGCTCTCATTACTCATATTCCCTTCTTACCTAAGCCTTTCTGGTCCGAGCGTTATAGCTCCGCCGCACTCAGCAACCTGCAGTCTTGTATCACAGAAAGCGAGAACATCCGCAAGGAGATTCAGTTAGCCGCTACCCGTTGTATTCAGCTTCGTTATCAGACGGACCAGCTTCAACGTGACATCGAGGTTGGGCTACGGGCGCCTGCAGATCATGCCATCCAAGGTGTGGGAGTTCTTTGCGGAACTATCGAAGATCTCTACGATGAGACGAAAAAGGCTGTAGTTCTTCAAAGCGAGGAGATCAAGCGGCTGGTCAAGCTGTGCAAGAATCAAGCAGCTGTCGTCGCTGAGCGCTTCAAGCATCTGTACGATGAGTCGACGAAGATGACCAAGCGTGGTGGCGAGGTAAGCTCATTCCTCACACTGGAATTCATCCTGGGTGCTAATTCTTGGTTTCTAGCTTACTGTGGAACTGACAGCAAAATTGGGAGAGTCGGAGGCGCGAGTGACTCGCTTGAACAACTTACAGTCTGTCGCAGATGGGTTGAAGAAGGGTGCAGAAGTGAGGGCAGAAATCATGAGGTGATTCCCAACCGGTATTAACCCTGTGACGTGGCTGTTGACTATACTTACAGGGAGAAACAATAATCCGCTGAAGACTCAGCACGTAGAGCTCGAGAGACGAAGCGCGTGGCAGAACAGAAGCGCCATGAAACGGAGACAGCGAGGGTGAGTGCAACATGCTCTATTCTACCTTCGCAGACACTAAACTACCCTGCTTAGACTATACGCGATATCTTTACCTTAGGCCTCGGCCGTCTTGGTGATTGGTTTGGACTCGACAAGGCGGTTGAGTACGCAAACAAACTTGTTGAATCCTGCCAGCGCGATCTCGCTCAAGCTCGGCAGGATATCCGAGCAGCCGAAAACACACTGGCGAACATTAGGTCGGAGATGAGTCGCTTCGTCCAGCTCCATTCGTCCGTGGAGTCCTACAAATTGGACATCCAGCGTAACATGCGACTTGCCATCTCACTGCGCGAAAAAAACATGCAGTTGCAGAACACGTCGTGGGATGTCTCGGTCTTCCTGGGCCTGCTCGCGGCCAAGTCGGAAACTGTGCAGACGAAGCTCACGGCGGCACAATTTGCGAAGGCGATCATCGCTGTCGAGCAGACATTGATGACGTCGACAAAGGTGAAAGGCCTCATTCGAGATGCACCCGACAAGCTGGAGAGTACTATGGAGCTGATTGCCCAAAGTGATGAAGTTGCTGAGGCCATTGGAGATCTGATGTGAGTGCGCCTACGCCATGCCCGTAGCCTCTTGGGGAAGCGCCGCATGTATCTATTTGAACCGGATGAAGTACGTACTGAGTGTGATAATACGAGTGTGAACCATATCATCACCACCTGCACGCTGACATTCTCCTCGATGGGTTCCTTTTTGGATCGACGGTCGTATTTAACTGCAGATACACGAGAACGCAATCAGCTATAACATTTGCCGACCTTATTCGCATAGGCGCCTTGCAGCTTGCTGAGTTTGGTGTTTCGCTTGATCTTGAAGGACACCTCCTCGCCGTTCTGCGTCAACACCTACAGCAAATGAGATGCAAAAACATCGAGCTCGTCAGCAGGATGTTTGGCGACAACGACGGGAAAGCCCTCCTCTGCACTGTAGCAGAGGGAGACCAGAGATTTGGCTGGGAAAGATCTTGCGTCCTCATATGGTCATTGGTAATCGCTCACGCTCCAGTACTAACCTCCCCTCCGCTTGGACTCCGACCACCTCCCAATAAGTATGTATATTCTTCCTGTTCAGCTTCGTCTTCTTCGAGATTGACTATAGTAAGTACTATTGAACTTGAAGAGTATCATACATCTGACATTGACGACTTAGTATCGTAACTAATATTGCCATCACGATGTCCGTCACTCGAAACTTCGCATCAACGTAAGTATGATTGGATACCACGCATGCACAAGTCCACATTGTTTGTCACTACGCGTTGGATTCACTACTTGAAGGAGCAGGGTAGCTCTAGTCTACTCGTCTGTAATTGGTATCCTCGTTAACTCCGCAATCAGAGCCTTCACAGCCTCCTCTGAGGTTGGTTCATGGGGTAATGTAACCGAATACAATGTCGACCCAAAAACCCTCTTGGACGACGCACGGTATATGCCAACAGTGTAAGATGTCGGGTCTGTGGATGTCCCCATCGTTTCCAGTTTGAAACCGTTCATAGTCGTGGTCCCTGCTCCGTGGACTGGCATCATTTTACCGACACGGAAGTCTAGTCCAAAAGGTCTGTTTTGTATTTTTCCTAGAGCTTCTAGACATTGTTGCTTTGTTTTGCGCTGTCCGTTAGGTTCCTTGTCAGCAAGATGCCAAGCAGTCAACTTTAGATAGACCTCAGGCTCTACCACTGGCAACATCTATGTTCATTCGCGTATAAAGTGATGCGGAATCGCGGATACAGAATGGCCAATAATCAACGTTAATCAACTCTTGAGTCTGCAAGCTGGACAGTGGTTATGGGCTGAACAAAGACGACCAAGGGCTTTAAGCTCACAGTGCGGGAGGGGCACACTATGACATGAACTTCGACCGGGTCCCAACGAAACTAGACACCCGCAAGGAGAGAAACTCTATTTTTACAGTTGCAGCCGCTACCTGCGACGTTGAGGGGAAATGAGTACTTGTGGGAGTGAGGCCATCAAGTGGCAGATAACAATTCCTGAGCATTTTCAAGTGTACAAAAATATCTTCTACAACAATACATAGGAATTAATGATAAAATGTTGAACTTGATACAGATTAGAGTGTTATTTGATGTTTCATGAAACTTTGAGAAATTTCATTAATGTCACTGTCATGTAAGAAAAAGTACAACATGACTTGTTCAATATACAACAGTGCACATTGGCAACTTCTTGTAATAGCCACCATACTGGCAATGTATAGTTTCTAGCCATCTAGGTTATGCTCTTCATAGTATCTTCATATTATGCTTAGGATAGTTTTATAGATTCAAATTATAAACAATATCAGCTGAATATCTTTTTCACAACTCTAACCATATATTTGTAAGTTTTGATCCAGAATCCTGGGAAGGAATGAATGCAAAATGTGTGTGGATTTTATTATTTTATTGTGTTTCAAAACAGATATTCTATATCTCACTCATATTTTATGTTTTATAAAGGTTATTTAAATGCTATGCATAGAATGGATGAGGTTGTGACAGGTGATAGAAGTCACTAGAGTGGATAAAGCGGATAAGGCATTAAGAATTCATGAGACCATCAGATTAGCAAATAGTAAGTCTACTCTGCAGGAAACAGAACAAATTGAGGAATATGAAAAATATATTTGCTCCTGCTGTCACATGACACAAGCAGATGGTTGTCGTGCAACATGTGACAGTAGTGCTTGAACGATAGGGACAGCACAGATAGTAACATGTAACCATACACTCTGCACATATTAGTACAGTGTCTTTATTCTCAACCACTTCATTTTAACTGGATTGATTCAGTTTTTTTCCTAGTACCATTTTAAGATGTAAATCTAACGACATCAAACACAAAAGCTTGACAGGAACTACCTTCATTTCCACTTACTTTTGATTTTAACTGAATTGATTGACATGAAAGACAATTGATGACATCAAATACACTAGAACAATTAAACGCAATGCATTGAAAAACTTAACAGAGACTGTCTTTATTTACATATTTACAAGCACTTTTGATTTTATTTGAATTGATTGACATTTTTTGCTCCTATTACCATATTAGGAACCCAATTGATGATATCAAATACATCAAAAGATCATAAAGCGATGCAACCAAAAGCTTGACAAAGATTATCTTTATTTTCAACGCTTTTGATTTTATTTGAATTGATTGCCTCTATTGCCATATTAGAAAGCTGATTAATGACATCAAATACACTAGTCCAGCTCTGCCCAAGTTTTACTATTTATTCACAATCACTTGTAATTTTATTTGGATTGATTGCCATTTTTTGCTTCTATTGCCATATTAGGAAGCTGATTGATAACATCAAATATACTAGAAAGATCAAAAAGTGATGCAACAAATAGTTTGACAGAGACTATCATTATTTACAATCACTTGTGATTTTATTTGAATTGACTGACATTTTTTACTCTTATTGCCATATTAGGAAGCTGATTGATGACATCAAATACACTAGAAAGATCATAAAATGACACAACAAAGACGCTTGACAGAGACTATCATTATTCACAATCACTTGTGATTTTATTTGGATTGATTCACAGTTTTTTGCTGCTATTACCATTTTAGGCAGTAGATTTGATGGCATCAATCACATCACAATTGATGGCAGTGCTAGCGTGATGTACACTTACAATAATGCAATGAGTTGCACCTATAATCTGCCAGAAACCAATTGCCATAAAGTTACATAAAGTTATACCTCTTTTTTGACCTATGTAAGCGTGCTTATGCAAAGCCAGACTTAGACGCTGACCATGGTCAGCGTCTACCTCTGGATGAAGGTAAGCAGTCTTAGGTCATCTGTAGAAGGTTTTATTGTGATTTATGTTGTTTGGCTCATATCTTCCTGAGTTTTTGTTCATTCTGCATGATTAATATGTCAAATGAAAGGCATTGTTTGTGGCTATCCGATGGTAGTGGTCTCTTGCACACATCTATACTATATAAGTCGCTATACATATATCATTACTAGCATAATAAGTATTATATTACAGGTGAGTTTCTAAGTGAACAAAAAATGATTATAAAACCATTGATGCAACAATGTGCTATTTCTGCACTGTCAAATACTTCCATCACACTATATGATCAAAATCGGCTACGCTCCAAAAAAGCCTCAAGGCAGAGTTGAACCTGTAACCTTTTGAACTTGAGTCTTGCGTGTTCACTTCTGTCCATGCTCAAGCGTCTGAAGCTGGAGTTTGTCTGAGTTTGAAAATGCAGGTCGTCATCTCATGCCATCCAGCTCATATTTCTTGCAGTTCTAGTCCAAACTGTATGATAGTGACATAGAATGAAAGCTCTAGTGTCTAGCTATCTATTGATATATACATTTCATATATTTACTGAAGAAGATCATGTAGTAAAAGATGAATATATACTTCCATCGTCAAAGCGCCTGCATACAAGTAGTTGTTACTATCATAAAGATAGTAACAAGCAAGATTCCCACAGTTTGCCAACGAAACGCGTCACGGACAAGCGCCGTAAATGCAGCATCCTGGATTGGAACGATTCTCTTTCGTTTCACTCAGGAATCGTAACTGTACCCCGCAAAGCAAGAAACTGTATTTTGACAGTATCTAAATCGGGGCAGCAATGCTTGCGGAGTTTGAATCCGGCGCATATAGATGCATGGCCCCTTTAGATTCAGCTTTATACTCCTCGTGCACGCATTGTCTGCCTATGATGGAGAAAAGCACTCGACTTGAATTCACGACTGTAACTTCCGAGTTCTCTCCAGGTGCCACAATATCGTTTCTCCCGCAAAATCAGCCGAACCCTATCACTTTCACTGTCGTACGCCCCTTCGTGCCTTTTACGAAAAGTGTGGTCCTCCAAGTTCGTTCGAGTGACCTCGGACCAGCCGACGTTGTTCTCAAGATCTATGACTCTCGCTTCATCAAGGACAGGTCTACAAGGCAACCTTGGTCACTGGAGCTTGAGAAGGCTGCAGCGGCTGCGAATCCCCGCGAATGGAGTGTAGACGAGATTTGGGCTGCTCAGCGCGGCACGGTACAAGTGCCGCACGACGTCTCCCAAGAGATGTGGTACTACCACCACTGCATAGAGAACCACGAAACCGAGTGCGACGCATATCGCCGCCTACAGGACCTGCAAGGCCACACCATCCCACTATTTCTTTTCTCCGGCAGCATTCTGTATCCAGTAGAGCGCGCGTTCGATACTCCTGCCATCGTCATAGAGTACATCCCCGATGCCATCCCCCTCGACAAAATCCCTCTCGACAACCTCACCCCTAACTTGTGCGAAACACTCCTCCGAACGGCCGATACCCTTCCTTATCACGGTGTCCTCCACAACGACCTAAACCTCAATAATGTTCTGTTCACTCCCTCTGACAACCCCAACCGTGTAATTATCATCGACTTTGGTGAAGCCATCCTTAGGGAAGAAAGTGACGACGATTCTGATTGGAAGTAGCTTACCCGCATGTACGGCTGTCTCAAGTTCATACGATGTCTGTTAGTAAAGCAGAAAGGGGTCAGCGACACAAGTGGTTGGCCGCAGTGTCCCTGGGATACGGTACGTCTTTTCTGCTCAAAGTCATGGTGCAGAGTTTCTTATGTATATGTCTAAGGTGGATATTTAGGTGGATATGACTGTCAGCACCTTTAGCCCATGGATACACTTTCTGCTCCTCATAGCAGATCGCGAGCCTGAAGTTCGTCGTACCTGTCCCCCTTCGATCACCTTCCAATACTCTGTAAATTTGACTGGACTTGTTAATAGTACACTACATCTGACATTAATGTGACAATGGCTTGCATAGGCTCGCTTGTCAAATTCACTACGATAGCTTATCGAAGGTGTGACGCGTGCGAGGTATGCATACGCGTCTTTCACTACTAGGCCTGTCACGATGCGGGGCTGGGTGGGAGAAACTTCCTCGAGCCGATGGGAAAACCGCATCGTTTATCACACGAGAGTATCCTTCGTGAGTTGCTGCTAAATTTCTCACATTCTTGCTCATCTCCTGCCACAGGATTGTACACTCACTTCGTTTTGCAACCCTAGGCTCGCTGGCCGGAACCCTATGTCCTCCGACGAAGAAACCAGAACGGCGACTGGGCCTGCGAACTGTGGTGCAGATGAGGCCGAGCTAGCGAGGATGGGATACAAGCAGGAGTTGCAGTAAGTCATCGCAGCTTTTAGTAGCCTCGTCATGAAGCTGCTGATCTGTCTCAGGCGAAATTTAGGTCTGCTACAGGTGTGCTTCTCTCTGAGCGGATGCCATGTATCCGTCAACGAACTTACAACGCGGATCCATTCAGAACTTCGGCGTGTCCTTCTCGATCATCAGTGTCATCACTGGTGTACCGTCCCTGTTCCTGTATGGCCTAGTAAGTTGCTCGCACGTCGTACAACACACCTATAAATCGCACGTACATGTGTACCATTGTAGAACACTGGAGGACCTGCGGTGATGGTATGGGGCTGGATCATTGTGTGTACGTGACGCAATCCATGACTCAGATGTGTTGCGCAAAACTTACTGAGGTCCACAGCTTGTTTCACGATGCTTGTGGGCTTGGCAATGGCCGGTACGTCTTGTGCCACTACCATTATTTTGATGCGAAGAAATGAGCAAGTTCCTAGAGATCTGCAGTGCGCACCCGACAAGTGGCGGCCCGTATTATTGGGCAGCCATGTTATCGGAGCCCAAGAATGCCGCCTTTGCATCCTGGGTGACAGGATGGTTCAACCTACTTGGGCAGGTTGCCGTTACTACTGGTATCAGGTACGTCCGTGTTCCCTAATACCCCCCCTCATTGAGCTAATTATTATGTTGCTAATTGGTGCCCTTACCTCATGATGCATCAGTTTTGCATGTGCATCTTTCATCTCAACTGTGGCGACATTCGGCACAGACTTCATTCCCACCGAGAAGACCAACATCGGTATTTACGCTGCTGTCTTGGTTGCTCAAGGTATGCACTCATCCTCCGTCCGTCTAATTTCAGCTTGTAGTAACTATCTATACGTTGAAGGCCTCGTGAATACATTCGGTGTTCATCTCCTCAGGCATCTGAACAATATCTCAATATGGTGGCACGCTATTGGGACGACAGCTCTCATTATCGCTGTTCTGTCCAAAGCACCTATACATCGGCCTGCCAAGTTCGTATTCGCTGTCGAATCAGAAAAAGGGCTCGTGAGTTCGGGGCGGAACGACGAGGACGGAGAGCAGAACGAGGGACTAGCTTCAAGCTATCACCTGTACTGGGTTGGGCTAACACACACGCCTGCGTGCAATAAACAAAAGGCTCTCCTGATACCGTTCCTTGACTAACCTAACCTTTACTGCTGAGGATCGTTGGACCAGACGTTAGGTCGAACTACCCCAGTCGTTCGTTGGGGGAGAAGAAGGTACGTTCAGGCAGAGATAGCTGACTGAGATTTACGATTCGGCTCGAAACGATTACCCACAACTGGCTTCAGTGGCTAGCACTAACAGCGAGTAGTAGTAGTATCCAGATAGCTCGGACGACCTGCGCTTCGACTAACAAGAAATCACGATCCCCTTCACAGCTCGTGTGTGCCTGCTGGATGTGATTCTCTTGCTCGATTGACAGAACTTGACAGCAGTGACAATGCAGGCGTTCGGTACCTACCAATGTCCAAAGCTCAAGTATCGACGTGGGAGACTAGCTGAGTAACTGACTTCTGACTGACTGCTTGACTGGCTCTGACTGATGACGGTTGAGGTGTAAACTGTAACTTGCTTGTCTCTACTCTGGGGGCACTCTGGCCGCCTTATATACATGTGGGAAGCACTGTATCTACTAGCACAGCCTTTGCTGTGCGGTTACTTAGCAATCTACATAGCCTCTGAATTTCCTTGACAACCGTTGCTACCCAAAACATAGCCTCAATTCCTATGACTCATTCCTTGGAAACCGGTTGCTAGGGGACTTGGGGGCTGTGCTGGACTTACTAAGCTTTGCTACCTATGCATGAGACTTGGACTTATCGCTTATGTAACCAACACATTACAGAGTAATGGCGTTACACCGGATGGAGTGTACGTGCGAGCCCGGCTTATGTTGTCGTGGTCTGCAGAGTCGCTACTATTCCGTGCATAGTTCCTCGTATAACCTCATTGTTCATGATAGGTTGGCATCCTAATGGCCCAATATTCGCTAACTGGTATGCTTCTCCTTATGCATATTCATCACGCATCCTGACCAAGCTGGAAAAAGGGTTCGACGCTAGTGCCCATGTGCGTAGCTTTCTTTTCACACACCATATGCGTGACAATTTCAGATCTAATAGTTTTCTCTAGATGACAGAAGAGACTCACAACGCGGCCGTGGCAGGACCTATCGGTATCATCATGGCCATTGGTGTCTCAGCTGTCCTGGGATGGTTCCTCATTCTAGGTTTGCTCTTCTCGATCCAAGACCTCCCCGGCACAGTCAACTCTGCCACCGGTGAACCTGTACCTCAAATCATTTTTGACACGGTCGGTGAGAAGGGCGCTATTGTCCTCATGGTGAGCATCGACCGTCCATCCCCTTTCTACGATCGAGATTCAGTTCATTGTGCGCTGGCTTACACAGGTCGTCATTATCGGCTCCATGTTCTTCTGCGGTACATTCTCCATCACGTCCAATAGTCGCATGATGTATGCCTTCGCTAGAGATGGTGGCATCCCAGGGCACAAATTCTTTCACAAGGTCGACGTCAAGCTTAAGTCGCCCGTCCGTACTGGTCGGTCCAATCTAGCTTCATGTAACCTCACTCTAAATTTGACTGCGTCTTTGGAATATTGTTCACATGGATAGTCTGGCTCGCGTGTCTTCTGAGCTTCTGCTTAGGACTTCCTAGTCTCGGAAGTTCAGTAGCGTTCTCTGCCGCTACCTCTATTGCCACAATTGGGTTGTATATCTCATATGGTGCGTCCTACCGGCTACTACTTCCTGATGCCGTGTTCTGTATATTTACCTTCCTAACTTTACAGCTATCCCAATCGCGCTTCGTGTCATCTACGCAAATAAGTTCGTCAGAGGCCCCTTTCATCTCGGATTGTTCTCTTATCCTGTCGCGGGCATTGCTGTCCTTTTCACGATTCCTGAGGTACGAAGAAGAATCGTTCCAGTGCGACCTAGCACTTTGGACAACTGCGAGATGTAACGCGAGTGGTCCCTCAGCGTCTAATTCTACCAATACAGTGGGTAACAAATTCATTAGCTTTTGCCTGTAGTTGGGCGCTTTTTTGATGTCAAACAGTTTTCGATTTTTGCAGGAGCCATCACACATTCAATCCACACAAAATGTATACCGGATTGTAGCCCTAGAGAAGACCTTTCCAACTGTCCAACTTTCATCCCAAAAGGTGAAGATTTGAGGAAGTTATGAGCTGGATAGCTTTGGATGACGACCTGAGATTTCAAACTCCGCTTCAAAGTGTTATAGGCACTTTGTAAGCATCTCAAGCACGTAGTATTACATACTGTACATGTATTTGAAGTAAGCCCATACTATAAGACGTAGTATTGGACATGGTGTCATGCGTGGCATGATGTATGGCATGATTCCCGGCATGATTCCTGGCATGATTCCTGGCATGATTCCTTGAAAGACGAGGATGACATATGAATTCAAGATTAGCCCACTGGCTATATACTTAATGCTCTAAACATGTCAGCAGGTATGTAGGTGGCCAAGAATTGATGAGATCAATAGAACAGTTCTGGTTAAACTACAGTTTGATACAAGTTCACGGAGAGAAACTGAAAATATGACCAAACCAGTTTAGAACAATTGATAGGCTTTTATTACAATGTTCAGAGCTATATATCCTGGCCTGATAGAGTATACCAATAAGCTGGAAAAGAAATTGTGATGATATGTTTGGTAGCAAACAAGATATGACTTTTTTCCCTCTTACTCCTGACCAAATATGCGTATAATTCGAGGTTGGTACCTATTTATGGCTCCAAATATGTGACTCATGAGCATCATAGTATATCAGAGGGCATGACGTAATATATTCTGATTTTTCCGAATTTTATTGATCGACTTTCAGCCTTGAAAGAAAGATGCAAAAAGTGGCACCCACAGGATTGGAACCGGTGACCTTTGGATTTCCATACTT